>JBBMJZ010000126.1:2879998-2894272 GCA_037833815.1 Zingiber zerumbet
ATAATGGACAGATTGACCAAGTCTGCTCATTTTCTAGTTATCAGAATATTCTACTTTATTAAACAGCTAGCGTAATTGTATGTTAAAGAAGTTATCAGATTGCATGAAGTTCCTAAAATCATAATTTTTGATAGAGATGGTCGCTTTACTTCACACTTCTGGGAGTGTGTTTAGAGAGCTCTTAGTACTAAGCTACGATTTAACACTGCATTTCATCCTCAAACAGACGGGCAAACAGAACGAGTAAATCAAGTTCTGGAGGATATGCTATGGGATTGTGCCTTAGATTTCAAAGGGAGCTGGTGTTGATACCTATGCTTAGCATAATTTGCGTACAATAATAGCTATCAAGCTACTATCGGAATGACATCCTACGAGGCTCTATATGGGAGGAGATGTAGGTCACCTATCTGTTGGTATGAAGGTGGTGAAAAGAAAGAGATGGGACTCTAGACATACCTCATCGAAGACACCACCAAAGTCATTCAGAACATTCGCTAGAGAATAGAAACTTCTCAGAGCCGGCAGAAGAACTATGCGGATGTGCGCCGAAGACCGCTGGAGTTTGAGGTTGGAGATTTAGTATTCCTAAAAGTAGCTCGTATGAAAGGAGTAATGCAATTCGAAAAGAAAGGAAAGTTGAGTTCACATTATGTGGAGTCATACCTGATCAATAAAAGAGTTGGCAAAGTAGCTTATGAACTGGAGCTACCTCCAGAAATGTCAGCTATTCATAATGATTTAATGTCTCAAAGCAAAAGAAGCATGTTCCCAATGCAAACCAGGTGATTGAGCTACAGACGGTACAAGTTCAAGAGGATCTTAGTTATGAAAATCAATCCATTCAGATAATAGATCGAGAAGTTAAGAAGCTAAGGAACAAAGAGATACCGTTAGTAAAAGTGTTGTGGCAAAGTCAACAATATGAAGAGGGGGCATGGGAACACGAGGATGATATGAGATAGAAGTATCCACAGTTATTCTAAGTTTGAGGATGAACTTTTTATAAGGTATGGGGGATTGTAACACCTGTAAATTTCCTCTCTTCCAAAAGAGCAAAAAGAAATAGAAGAAGAGAAAAGAAGTAAAAATATATTTATAAATAACCCGAGCTAGGATTTGAACCCTAGACCTTTTACTTAAGATTGGTTTAGGTAGTCATTAGGTGGTGGTAAAGCATCATATTAGAAATAGGAAACTATTCATTATATGTAGTTTATGAGTGGAGAGATGCTTTAACTTCTGCTTAGTATAAAAGGGAAAGGAAGAGAAGAAAACCTAATTTTTGATCTCCCTTTCTTCTCTCTAGCCAAAACTCCTCTTCTTCTCTTTTAGGTTTTCGGCCAAGAACCCTAGGGTTCGAAGTTTAAGCTTTTCAAAAGGAGAATCAAAAGGGGAGTTCTCACAAGGATTAGTATGCACATGAAGAGGGACTTGGAGATTAAGGCATACAAGAGGGGTTAGGTTTTCCTACACCCTACCCTACACCATATAATAGTAAGATCTAGCGAAAGGATGTAAGTACTCCTCACCTGCAGTATGAGTTGTTTCCGTTGATATATGTGGTGATATGGTTTAAGCATATGAAGAAGATACATGACTAGATATGTTTTATGCATGTTGAAAATACAAGCCATGATATGTAAGATGCCCCTCTAAGTTTTGGGATTAAGAGCATGTTTAGAATATCTTGAATTGCTTCCCATTTAGTTTTGGGGGCTAAGAAGCATATTCAAGTGTCCTAAAATGCTTCCCTATAAGTGTGGGGGATTAAGCGCACATAAGGTGCTTGTTTAAATGACAAGTAAGGTGCAAGTATAAGAAAGCAATAGTTAAAATAAAATATTTTACTTTAAAGAGACATGTATTGGGCACAAGGTTCATGGGTGGGCTCCTAGATCACCCCTAGGCCCCTAAATCGCATAGTAGTATCTTAATATGTTCGGGATTAGCTACCTCGGATCTTATTAAGGATGTGGGAAAAGTGGAACAATGTCGGGCTCAAGCAAATTGATTATTATTTTCACTAGTTATGTAATATAAAGTTTTCAAACTTCATGGTTTGTCTTAGTGGAAGTTCTTGAGTCTGATAACTTGAGTTATATAGTGCAGCATTGATGAACTCTATAATATGCCAAGATTCCTGTATTCATTAATAGCATAGTTTTAATTTGATGTATGGCATGATAAACCTATTTAAAAATACATGTCATATACATACTTCCGAATTATGTGTTTTAGTATGAATTACTGTCAAGTGCATGTTTTGTGTTTTCCCCAAGTAGTTTTGAAAAGCATGTTCTCTTTTTGACGCTTGTTTTATGAGTAGATAATACTTACTAAGCATTCGCTTATAGATTTGCATTTCCTTATACTGTAGATAAAGGTAAAGGAAAGCTCAAGTAAGAGGAGGCAGCATGAGCGGTGTTTTGTGTGTGTGTGACGGAACAGTGGAAGGGATCCTGAAACTTTCTATTACTTGAATGTGTTAGACTTGGTATAACTGTATTTTCGTATCTCCAATCTGCATGAAGTTCTACCAAAAGTTGTTATGATGAATTGAGTAGTTGGCAGTAATTAGAGTGGCAAGGAAGGAAGATCTAGGGTCTTCCCAAAGGGGAGGACCCCTCCTCAAACAATGGGAGAGAATCCTACGCCAAGGAGGGGTATAAAGGGGGAGAACAACCTATTTTTGTAGAGCCGTGTGTGACCCCGCACAGCCCGTGTCATGGTCGTGTGGTTGCACACGGTCTCGGTCCTCTCCCTCTTGGCCAAGGTGACACGGTTGTGTGGATTCACATGGTTGTGCACCCCTTCTTCTCGGCCAAGGTGACACGGCCGTGTGAACTCACACGGTCGTGCACCTCTTCTTCTCGGCCAAGGTGACACGGCTGTGTGAACTCACACGGTCGTGCACCCCTTCTTCTCGGCCAAGGTGACACGGTCATGCGAACTCACACGGCCGTGCACCCCTTCATCTCGACTAAGGTGACACAGGCGTGTGAACTCACACGGCCGTGCACCTCTTCCTCCCGGCCAAGGTGACACAGCTATGTGGATTCACACGGTCGTGCACCTTTGGGTGACACAGTCATGTGACCTTCACACGACCGTGCCCTATGCCAGTCGGGAATACCTTACACGCTCTTCTTTACCCCAAATCACCTTCTATTACTCGAAATAAGTTCAGAGTAAATCTTTGAACTAAGTGGTGTATGAGGGAAATGTCCAAAAGTAAAGAATGAAGGTCTTATAGCAAAGTAAGGGTAGAAATAAGAGAGTAATGTCTGGTGCAAGGTAAGGGTAGAAGGTCGGGCGTTACATAGTTCTAAGATCAACTATAATTTTTCGGTTAATTGGGGATCATGATGTACTACTAGGTGTCACTCATGATCATTATATAATTAAGTAGTTAATTAGGGAGGGCAAAAATAAACTGAGAACCTATTGGATCACATGCACTAACGAATCTCTAAAAGAAGTAAAAAAAGTTAAAAATAGGATTCTTAAATCAAGAGATAAATGTTTAGTTAGACCATACATTAGACAAATATGAAAATATTTATCATAATGGAAGCATGGATGGGTTATATCTCTTATGATAGAGTTAGGCCATATTTGGTTTAATCATGAATTAATTATGAACCAACTTAGTTTAGTTGTGAACTAAACTAAGGGGTTAATAGGCTAATTTTTTGTTAAGGGATAATGGGTTGGATTTAGGTTTTCTAATCCAACTCATTAAAGAGGATTATATATAGATGTAATTGAGAGAGAATTATATACAAGTTTCATTATTTAGTTGATTGACTTTGGGAAACCTAATCCTCCTCTCCCTCTCCTCTCTTTTCCCTCTGCCAACAAGGAGGCTCCCTTCCTTGTTGCCATGACCACCACAAGAAAGAATTTCTTCCTTGTGTGCTTCCTTCTTCTTCCTCTTGATCCCTCTTCTTCGCTCGTGGCTAATAACTCTCCGAAGGAGAGGTTTGTATTCACGGAGTTGTCTTAAGGAGCTCGATGTGGATACAAATAGAGGTGAGGTTCGACAATATCGCTACAGTTGATGCCCTTCTCATTATAGGTCATCCGTAAGGTATACCTAGCGTAAATTTACTTCCCGTAAAATTTTAATTATGCGATCATGTTTGGCATGTTGTATCCTTGTATGCGTGTGATGTGTATGATGTAATAATTAGGAATTATTATTGTTTTATTTTGCGCTACGCATGTTTACAAAACGTGTTCTAGCATGCACTCGCATCGGGCATGTCCCAACAACATTAACATCCACTAATAGTCAATCATGGAACCCACTAACCCACTAAATTATGACTAAGCAATCCCTCCCTTAAATTGATGCTCTAAACATAACAATCAGTTTAACAAGAGTTAAACTTTGGCTAAACTTGTCGTGTCAACAACCAATTGAACTTCTCATCTACCAAGTGTCTGGTCTACTTTGACCAATTTGTAAATCCATCACCCGTCTGAATCAATCATCTTTGACGTGTAGAGACTTTCACAGCCAACACCGATTAGACTTCTCCTTCATTCGAAGCATTTTAAATGTCGAAGAAGTACTTGAAGTTATTGTCTTTTCACCCATTTTATAAGATCCTTAATTTTAGTCTTTCATGCTTTGTCTTTTGCTACTTTAGAAACCATAACTGTCTAATTTTTTGGACCTTAAGAAGTTCTTGAGCATGATCCAGAATCGAAGAGTGGAATGGGTGGTTGTTTAAACTTTTGGAAGGCATCAGTTTTACTTTAACTCTCCTCGAACCATGAACCCATGGGTTATAAGCTCACCACACTTCCACTTTGACACCACTGTTACAAAGTTTTGTACAATCACAACAGCAATAGGAGGAAGCCGAGAATCTAGAGAAGGCATGGGAGATAAATTCTTGCTCCTCTGTCATTAAAGGCTAATTCATAATTTAAAGTCATATCGAGCATGACCACTAACACACTAACCCCTAATCATGAAATATGCACTAACCACCAACTACACAATACAAATATTAACCCACTAACTTCTCATCCACTAAGCACTAACTCCATAATAGGACCATTAACACCCACTAACATATAATCGTGGAACTCACTAACCCTCTCAACATTGAAATCTGAGATATCTTTATCACATCCACTCATGTGTCCAAGAACAGATAATTAGTCCAATGAAGATTAAAACAGCAATGGTTCAACTCAAGATGTGAATCCAGCTCTTTCATTTCTCCCAACACCACAAAAAGGGAACAACGTGAAATCTTGAAAACAATAACAGGAAAAAAAATGGTGGTTTACCTTTGACTTTCCCACGCATTACACACCGCAACACTCTCAAAAGTTCTATTTACCTGCACAATCGATCAAGTTTAGGATCAACATCAAATGCAGCAATTAACACAGAGCTTAACACAATCCACACTACATGCATTCTAACAGACAGCCAGCAAATAACAAGGATAATCTGACTTAAAAAATCAACCATTTGACCTCTCATTCAAATTTATCACTAAGTTCAACAAAACAGAAAACAAGATGCACTTGGGGTTCATATCCTTCCGTAAAAGCACAATCATTTTTTTCATATCCAACAAAGAAAAAAACGCATACTTGATGAAACAGGGACTGAGTTATCTGAAGCGGGAGCTTAGGACCGACTGCGATGGTAGTCATTAACGCCATCATTCCTCCTAAACTTTCTCAAAAATAAAACAAAATGAAATAATATAGTATAATAGAGCCCTAATTTCTTCCCTACAAAAAAACTGAACGCTCCTTTTTTAATTCTCTTATCTACTGTTATCAAAAAGAAGCGGTGCGCGCATGCGCTAAATCGACAAGAATGCCCCTGCCTTTTCCTCCCCACAAATTTTAATATCGTCTCTGAAGATACTCTTTAATATTTATTAACTGGGGCAAAATTAAAATAAATAGAAAATATGGAGTAAAATAGAATCTTCCTAAGGAGTAAACAAAATGAAACGGTTGAACTTCTGTTAACCCGGCCCAGTTGACAAAACCCGGCCGATTTGCTCGGTTTAAGTCATCTTGAGACCGGTTTAAATCGGGCCCCCCAAGAAGATATTATTGTATGGCTCACGCTCAATCATCCGCCCTCCCAGTGCTTCGATCTTTGTTCCACATCCATGGCCGCTTCCTCCTCAGCTCTGCTTCTTCCCTCAGGTCACTTCCAATACATCCCTTCTTTCTCAAACTCAGGCACAAACAAATCGTAGTTCCGTCTGTTTGCGCGACTTTCCCTAGAATTTGTCGTCCACAATTGCGTTTTTAGAAACCAAATGCTGTAGCTTGCTCGTCATTCCACATGAGTGTTTGATGTTGTGTGATATCCTTTGACTTATAAGATGCAAGTTTGTTGTATATCGCCTTTTGTTTTCGTGTTGCTTATAGGCCAAAAAATCAGCACTTTACTGTGTTTTTGGTTGTTTTTCTGAGTTGTCCATATTCAGCTCCGGTCCTCCTACAGAGGAGGCCCGGGGCGAAAAAAAAAAAGTACAAAATGAATTTGGGTCCCAACTATTCAATGCCTCGATGGCTCGATTACATACCATAAAAGTAGAAGACAATATCAAAATATTCTGAAATATAAATTTGGGTCCAACTATCCAAGACCCCAATTACATACCTATTATACATAATACTAAAAAAAAAAAAAAATTTGGGCCCTCCCAAATTATGGGCCCAGGGCGGTCGCCCATTGCCGCCCTCCTCCACCGGCCCTGTCCATATTTTCCTTTTGAATTTGATGGTGTATTACACTATTATGACATATACAGCTGGTTAAGGTTTTATCTGATCTCCTTTTAACATTTAGTGGGCTTCAGGACAAAGTTTGTTTGGTGAGTGGCGTGCCAATTGGTTTTTGACTGTTTTGACCTGAAAAAGAAACCATGTTGATTGTATTCTACTTCATAGTTTGCCATCATCCTTTAGCTTCCATTTGTGCAAGACTGGAAAAAAATAGTTTTAACTTTTAAAGAATGAGTTTTGGAGATGATTGGACTTGATACAATGTAGATAATTGGCATGCTGTGACATTTTCTTAATCTTTAGGTTTTTCTTTTATTTATATGAATTACAGATTCTGAATTTTTTTTTCCTTTAATTGTGTGCAATATTTGTGTAGGTCCATGCCTTTTCAAGAGATTGTGGTGTAATCTTCATATTAAACCTCCTAAAGTTCATTGCTTAGATTTAGACCTCGGACAGAGAATAAGAAAGGAAATGAATGAGGATATTACCTTGTCACGGCGGAGTGCAATTGGGTCGATGTTTGCTTTGACTACTTTTGGATTAATCAGTGCAAACTCCTACGGAGCTGAATTGCCTGTGGAGGAAAAACCAAGACTGTGTGATGATGAATGTGAAAAGGAGCTTGAAAATGTATGGTGAGGTTGCATATCCATACGTACAAATTTTGATTTGAAAAACAATATGTCATCATCATCATGTTTCTGTATGCTCATCTTAATTTGCAACTGAGTCATTAATAGATGAATATGAAACTCATATATGGTATTTTGCTGTGGATACTTTGCTTTTTTTCTTAAAGTTATTCATTTGGACATTTTAGTTTATAATAAGCATTTCAATCAAGGGTTGGATGTTGGATGGTAGTTATGTTCTGTTCTACCATGAATGTCAGCATATCACGGTTGATATTGACAACTTGAACCTGCAATATCTATGTAAGAAACTGAAAGGTGTACTTCTTTTACAGGCCACCTTTTATGTTTCTTTCAAATTAGCCCTTCATTTTCTAAATTAAGCCCAGCAGGAGGTACAATCTAAAAGAGGATTCATCTTAATAGAGGATCCATATAGCTAAGCTCACTTAGTGGGATAAAGACTTGGTTATTGTTGTTGTTTTTGTCGTAGGAGGTAATAGTAATCAAGCATTGCAAAATGTTAATCATAAAATAATAGATGCTACTACAGTTTCCAAATTCATACAAAATACCTCGCAAGGGCTTCATCACTCAAAACTCTCTTCTAGATAAGAATCCATTTGTGTATCTGAACTTTGAAAGTTAATTTTTCATAATATTGTCCTACACCACATGACAAGATTTTAGATGTTTTGTGGAGAATTAACTTCTGATGGTATCTTCGCCTCGATTTCTCCTTGTTCTAACATTTTCCTAAATTATATGCCAAGGAGATCTTGGTTTATCTCCTAATTATTTAAAAACTCCAAAAAACTAAAACGCGCACAATGTATCCATTGCATTTATCTCTTTTTTAGCTCTGTTATAACAAAACAATCTCATTGTGTTATTCTGTTTCTAACAACTTTTGCAACAAGAATGTAGGAATAAATAATTCCTTAACTTTGACCCAGATGATATCTATTCATCCTTTCACTGCCAATTGTAATATTATCTTTGTTCAGCTTCAGTATTCCTTATTTGGCCCTAGATATATTATCCCTCTTTAGATTCCAAATTCCAATTTGCCATTCTTAGCTCCAGATACTTTGCATGTATCTATCTTCACCTTTTTGTATCCTTCAGTATATAAACATGGAGATCTTGCTTTACATGAAAGTGCAAGGTACTAATTAAACAACTAGACAATGCCATTGTTTGTACTCTCCCAACAAAACTTTGAACTATTGTCAGAGTCAGATTGTAACAATGAAGAACAATCTGGAGTTATTGACTCTCCTTTTTTGGACTACGATTTTTGTTCAGGTACCTATGGTGACTACAGAATCTGGTCTTCAATACAAGGATATCAAAATTGGTGAAGGTCCAAGCCCACCCATTGGTTTTCAGGTGGCTTTCCTTTTGAGCTTTAAGTAATAGTAGCTCTGTACTTTTGTATGTGTACCCTAGAAAAAGTGGGCACTTTAATTTGATATGGCAATGATTCTTCATAATAGAAAAGAATGTTCTCACAGATTTGTGAGAATTGAAGATTTTTCTCATACTATGATGGAATTTCTTTTAAGCTTTTTCTAATATTCATATTTGGTCTTTTACATTTCAAATAACTGATTCCTTGCTAACTTTATTGAAGCAAATTCCCTTGAAGTGTTGCATGTGAAGTTAGAAATGCATCTTGTTGCCATTACACTATGTTTTAATCTTTATTAAGATTATTTCTTAATTTGATCTCACTTTGCCACATGAATCTTGCATATATAATAGTCTTACCCTGGTTAGTTGATTTTCTATCTCATCATCTAGGTTGCTGCAAATTATATTGCTATGGTTCCTTCTGGGCAAATATTCGACAGGTAAATATTCTACCATGATTTCTAGGTAAGATTTATGCTTGGTAGCCCCTAATTAAGTGGAAGAACTTTGGTCACGTCAACACTTGGACCTTTAGTTGTTGTCTTTGAAATAGAGTTATAATTCTTTATTTCTACTTGTTTTGGATCAGTAACTCAATAAAGAGATGATGAAATTAGGCCAGACCTTATTTTCATGGCTCCTTGTTCGCAAGACAAATGCTTAGGGAGCTAATATGTTAGTTGGCAAAGAGGAGAAACATCTGGTAAACAATTGCAACCATTGCAGATCAGGTTCTATTCATAATTAATGCTGACTTAATTTTAGTGCTAGATTAGGTCCTCAGGACTGCATACCCCACCCTTCTATAACCAAACTGTCTCTGGCTGCCACCTCCAATTTGTCACTATATTCTAGTCTGCCTAATGTTGTTTCTACCTGAATGTCTGGGAGTAAAACTGAAATGTTCCTACCCTGTCAACTCCCCAATCTGTTGCTTCCTCTAGTGTGCTCGATGTTGTTTGTAGCTGAATGTGTGGGGGATAAGTCACTGCAATCCATCACAGAGATTGACAGAAGTTCTGTAATATTATTCTAACCAAAGTGAATAAGAAACTATGTATTACCAAAGTGATTTCCTGCGAATAACGTGTGGATGCAACCTCTGAAATATCTGTAAAGTTCTTATTTGTAGTTGCTTTCTTCTAACTTTTGGTAAATCTTAGATATGGTCATTCTGAGATTGTGGCCGAGTAGGTTTTTTGATGGGCTCTGAGTCTCTTCCATTCTTTTGTTCCAGCTCCTTGGAGAAAGGCATACCCTATATTTTCCGTGTGGGAGCTGGACAGGTAAGAACAAATGTACACACTTGAAATATGCACCTGTAAGGTTTATTAACATACGATCTCGCTGAAAGTGGACTAGAACCAATCTGTTAGAGAAGTTTTCTCCTAGAGAGTCTATCTCAAGATGCTATACACATTCATTTTTGTGCTTGCCTGACACATTCAAACACATAACCTTGCAAGTTCTCACGTTTGTTACTTCTGTTTCTCTTTAAATTTGTCAAATTAGGTGATCAAGGGACTCGATGAAGGAATATTGGGAATGAAAGTTGGAGGAAAACGTCGACTTTATATTCCGGGGCCTGTAAGTGGTCTGTGTAGTTCAGTTCCAGAAATCTAATAGTATTTCTATAAAATCAAAATTTCTTTGCTAATTTCCTCCTTATTCTTCATCAGTTGAGAATTTAGCAGACGTGTCTTTGTTCACCTATAAGATTACCTGTGACAGTACTGGTTTCAAGCAACAAAAAAATAATAATAAATCAACTCAGTCACACAATTCATAGTTGGTTACTTAACTGTCATGATGTTCTTCGCAGTTAGCATTCCCCAAGGGCCTAAATTCAGCACCAGGAAGGCCAAGAGTAGCTCCCAGCAGTCCTGTAATTTTCGATGTCACTTTGGAGTATGTTCCAGGCCTAGACAATGAGTAAAGCTTGTGCTTCGAGTTCCATCCACTTGTTCATAGGAGTTAAAGAAATGAGCTTGGAGAGCTTAAATTTTTTTAATCTGTACGTTATATAAAGATATAAAATATGTGGGAATATTTCTTTCTCATTTAAATATCCTACAATTCTTCAGCTTTTTATTCAGATTGAATTCTGATTTATTCTTTATAACTAGTTAAAATTTATGATGTATCCCCCAAATTTAAGCTTTGGCTACTACTAGTTTTCATGCACCTTTATTAATCATAGAGGTCTGTATATTATAAAACAATAGTGTCATGAATTATAGAGTAGCAAAATAAAGCCTCTCGTTAAGTATCGATATCTCTGCAGCTTGATAGAGAATGACCACACTGATCTAAAATTGAAGCTCGACTTTAAGAAAATTGAAGGATTTGTTCTTTATCGTGACACTACTTTGTTTTCCCAAAAACTGTAGCAGCAGGAAGCATAGGAGCTCTCCGAAAAGAATATCAAGCCGCCGCCTCTAAGTTAATCATGGTAAAACTACATGTAATGTCTACTGACTTTGAAACTTTCTTGGTGAACTCTTGTGTATCCATCCAAGAATTTCTTTCTCAGGTTTATGCAATTTGTTAGTCCGATGAAATCTAGCAAAGAAAATATTACAGATCAAAATATTGTTGCAATGTATTTAAGCTTTTAACTTCATAGTTTGATTGACAGTTATTTGGCTTGGTGGTGAGTGAGTTAGATCTGGAGGGTTAACTCTTTAGATGCAAGGCCTTTCTTTGGGTAATCATTTTTTTATGCAAATTAGTGATGCGGCAATATTGTTAGAATTAGTTATAATTTTTTCCTTTTGAGACAATATTGTATTGTTTAGGGTTATCAATAATTGTCTCTGCAGATGCAATGATTTGTATCTTGAAATAAGATCATTTTGAATTTTGAAAAGATTTGACAAACTTTTAATATCTTGAAATTCTTTAGACGAAATTAGAGACGTAAACTTTAGAGGAGAAGAATTATTTGAGTTTACAAGCAATTGAAGTTGTTTTCATAGGAATGAAGAAGCATTTTGAAAGGACGTAGAAGTTTTTATAGGGATGAAATAAAGGTTTTTTAAATTTTAAATTTAAATTTTTAAAGGTGCATTGGAAAAGTCCATTTGAGGGCTGATGACATGAATAATGTGCTAAACTGCCATTGTCTGGTTCTTTCAAAACTGCCTGGTATAGTCCTCCGGTAATGGTATTGTACTAACGTGTCTTCTTAGTTTTGAGTCTTAATCTTGGTAAATTAATGGTTGTATTTGTTTTAATGAATAATTGACATAAAATATTAGGTTGATGGACAACCTGTGAGTATTTTTCAATTTATCATAGTAATTGATAAAAAAAAATTTACATCGATGATGTCAACTAGAGAAAAACTAACGGGCTCGTATGACAAAAGAATGGGATTGAGCCCTCTTTCCTCTTGTTTTTTAATCAATGGTCGTTGTACCCACTGTAAAAGCCCCGATAAAGTGCTTTTAGGCCTCTATTATCGTAGCCAATTGTTGTTGTCTATTCGGCTGCTAGCATATAAGGAGTTGGCTAGAATTGTTAGGTCGACGAGGGATGGTGACTGGATGGCTAGAAGGGTAAGGGCCCATGGCACTTAACCTACAAATTCACTCTTTACTCTTGTTAAGACTTTAATAGGCTCAATCAAACATGATTAGCACAACATAAGCATAAAGTAAAGATCGTGAATATAAATGCTAACATGATGGCATGATTGTGTGATTTGTAAACTCTTGTTCCTATTCTACTCCCTTTGACTCTTCAACGGCTCCTTTCTGGCTCTTTCTCGGATCCTTCCAAAGGTGAATAACCTTTTTACATGTGTCTTCTTACAACATTAAGAACAAGTGAAACGTTGGCAAACTAAACTTTGTCTTTAGTCTCACTTTTTATTCAATCGTCCATCATTCAATTGATTGTCATTTCAGTCGGACTATTTTGCGATCTTTCCCAGTTGAGTCTGTTTGAACTCTTCAAGTCAATGACTACTTCAATCAACTCAATCGGGCTTCATTCATTCAAACTGCTCACTGTTGCTCCTTAGTTCGAGAAATGTGATAATTAAGACATAAGATGTTATCATATGAGATCTTAGAGTCGAAATTCGACGTGTCTAAATATGTCTTGCCACTTGTACTAATGACAAGTAGTCACCCATGATTTATTTCTTCCATTCTATATTGATCTAGAAACGAATTGACAAGTAGACTAAACTTGGACCACTGAATTATCTTGAAAGGGAATATAGCTTTTGAATTATTCATCCAATGACAAAGACAAATGAACTTGCTTTTAAAGTCTGTGATTACTATGCTTTGTTTTCCTCATCCACACTTTTGTGCATTAAAAGTTAGACTCTTCATCTTCCTACTTTACACAAACTAACTTTATCTTTCATAACCACTTTTCAACAATATGTTGTATAATGATCATATTTTTCTCAATTATAACATTAATGATATAGGAACATCTAGAGACACAATCTCATATCATCCAACACGGTTATATTCCCCTTCAAGTGGTTACAAAAAAGAAAATGAGGTTAACAACCTCCCTTTTAGATCTAGAAGAAGGACAATTGAAGCTACTTAAGAAAAATGATGAGTACATGACCTCCTGACATGGTTACACTCTATTCAGAATCCATACAAAATAGAATTGACTAATTAGATCGTCAAAACTGTAAGGGAGCTTTTGGTTTAGAAGAATAAGAGTGGGGAATAGGAATAACAATCATTGATTGTCATTGTTAATGTTTGGATTACAGGAATGGAAATGCAAATAAGGGAATGAATCCTTATAATTAGATAATAACTCATTCTCATGTGCCCCCTTTAATGAGTCATTACTCTATTTTCAACAATCAAAATATTCCCTTATTCCAAAAATACTCTTGACCTAAAACTAAAATTCTCCCTTAATATCAAATATCAAAATATATTTATTTAATTTTTCTTTCATATCACTTTCTCTCTCTTTGTTCTCTCTCATCATATTTTCTCTCTCCTCATTTTATCACACACTTTCTCTCTCCTCGATCTCTTCCATCACACTCTTTCCGTCTATTTTTTCCTCATCACACTTTCTCTCTCATCATACTTTCTCTCCCCTCAATCTCTCCCATCAAACTCTCTTTTCTCTTTTTTCTCATCACACTTTCTCTCTCCTCAATCTTTCCCATCACGCTCTCCCCCTTTTTTCTCAACACACTTTCTCTCTCATCATATTTTTCTCTCATCATACTTTCTCTCTCCTCAATCTCTCTCATCACACACTATCTCTCCTCTTTTTTTCTTATTACGCTTTCTCTCTCTTCATTCTCTTCCATCATACTTTCTCTTTCATCATATTTTCTCTCATCTTCTCTCATCATGTTCTCTCCCATCACACTCTCTTTCCTCATTTTCTCTCATCACACTTTCCCTCTCTTTATTCTTTCCTATCACACTTTCTCTCT
>JBBMJZ010000126.1:2936919-2953813 GCA_037833815.1 Zingiber zerumbet
GAAGACACACCTTATTTCCCTTCTTTATTTATTCTGGCTCGTCGGGAGGAGGAGGATGATTTGTTGGTATTTTCTGCCAAATCCTCCACACCTGTCTCAGAACCAAATCCTATCAAGCCTCCTATTATTCAAGTCTACCCCACATCTCCTTTGTTAGCAGATCCATCCCCGAGTGATTATCTCCCTATTGCATTATACAAAGGTAAACACCAGTGTACCTATCCTACTTCTTTTGTTTCTTATAACGGCTTGTCGTCTTCCTCTTGTTCTTTTACTTCTTCACTTGACTCAATCTCTATTCCTAAAACTATCTGTAAAGTCATATCTCATCTTGGTTAGTATGATGCAATGATAGAGAAGATGAATGCTTTAGATGACAATGATACTTAGGACTTTGTCGATTTACCTTTAGGGAAATGCACTATTGGATGCAAGTGGGTGTTCGTAGTTAAAGTCAACTTGGATGGGTCAGTTGCCAGATTGAAAGCCCATCTTGTCGCAAAGGGCTTTGCTCAGACCTATGGTGTTGACTATTCTAATATTTTTTTTCTCTTATTGCAAAATTGACATTTGTTCGATTGTTTATTTCAATGACTGCTACTCATCATTGGCATTTTCATCAATTTGATATTAAGAATGCTTTCCTTCATGGAGATGAAAAAGTATATATGGAGCAACCTTCTGATTTTGTTGCTCAGGGGGAGTCAGGGCGAGTTTGTCATCTTCGAAAGTCTTTGTATGGTTTGAAATAGAGTCTGTGTGCTTGGTTTAGAAAATTTAGTCAGGTTGTTGAAAATTTTGGTATGATGAAAGCAAATGACACTTTTTCTCTTATTGTAAAGTTGACATCTGTTCGATTGTTTATTTTAATGGTTGCTTCTCATCATTGGCATTTACATCAACTTGATATTAAGAATGCTTTCCTTCATGGAGATCTTCAAGAAAAAGTGTATATGGAGCAACCTCCTGATTTTGTTGCTCAAGGGGAGTCAGGGCGATTTTGTCATCTTCAAAAGTCTTTGTATGGTTTGAAACAGAGTTCTCATGCTTGGTTTGGAAAATTTAAGGTTGTTGAAAATTTTGGTAAGATGAAAAGCAAAATTGACCATTCTATATTCTACAAACAATCAAGAGCTGGTATCATGTTGTTAGTTATGTATGTGGATAATATTGTTATCACTGGAAATGATGCTACAGGAATCTCATCTCTTAAATCTTTTATTCATACTCAGTTTCACATGAAGGACTTGGAGTGCTAAAGTATTTTTTGGGTATATTTCTATCTCAGAGAAAATATATCTTCGACCTATTAATTGAGATAAGAAAATTGTGTTAGTATTAGCCTAGTACCAATTATGAGATGATTATAAAGGGCACATTATTACAATAACTCATCCAGATATTACATATCCTGTTAGTGTTGTCAATTAGTTTATGTCATCTCCAACAGTTTATCATTAGGCAGTGGTAGAGTAAATTTTGTGTTACTTGATAGGAGCACCTAGACAGAGTATCATGTATGTTAATCATAGATACACTCATATTAAATGTTTTTCAGATGCAGATTGGGCAAGCTCAAAAATGGATAGAAGATCTATTTTAGGTTTTTTGTATCTTTATTGAAGGAAATTTAAGAGTAAGAAGCAAAATGTTGTATCACGATCCAGTACAGAGTCAGAATATAGGGCTATAACACAATCTGTGTGTGAGATAATGCGGATATAACAACTCTTAACTGAAGTAGGACTTAAGCCTTTAGTATTAACAAAACTTTGGTGTAATAATCAAGTTGTTCTTTATATTACATCGAATCCTATGTTTTATGAGTAAATTAAGCACATTGAAATTGATTGTCATTTTATTTGTGAGAAGATTCAACAAAACTTGATTTCTATTAGATATTTGAAGACTAATGAACAACTAGGAGACATTTTCACAACAACTTTAAATGAGGTTTAGATTGATTATCTTTATAACAAATTGGGCATGATTAATATCTATGCTCTAACTTAAGAGGATACAGACACATGCAGGCATGATAGCTTGGGCGACCACGATAGGCGACCATCGTGGGTGCCTTTCACATGCGAGGCGCCTTTGATCATTGGAGGCGCCTCCATATGTGAGAGGTACTCACAGTGGTCGCCCACCGTATGTGTCATAACCAACGTGATTTTTATAGAATACTTTAAACCCTAAGATGGGAAGAGAAAAAAAACTATGAATAATGGGAATTAGAAGAGGGACCCAGTAAAGACAAGGAGTCTCAGAAAGAGGGGTTGAGGTGAGAGATCGGCAGCGAGAACAATGGGGCAGTGAGGGGCGCGATCTGGAAGCTTCGTGGTTGTGCGAGGATCTGAGAGCGAGGAACACCGGAGGGACAAGGACGGTGTTGCAACGGCGAAATAGGGTTACCCTAGCTTCTCTTCAAAGGTTTGACAAGAGAGACAGTGTGTAGCGTGAGGATCTGGAAGCTTCGCAACCACACGAGGATCTGAGAGTGAGGAACAACGACGGGCGAGAACGGTGAGTTGGCGGCGAAATAGGCTTGCTCTAGCGAGCGACGAGAGAGATCGACTTTAGCTGCGAAAAAGAAAGTGCTCTGTGAAAAAGGCTAAAGCAAAAGAAAAGTAAAAACGTGTTAGCAAAAGAAATACCACGTCACGCATGCCAGCACACAGTCGCATATTCTAAGTCCTATATATATATATATATATGTCAATTATGTTAGCTCATGAGGACACACCTAAGAACATGTAAACAATCATATCTATACTGGATGAATTGCTGCACTCATATAGAAAAAGTTTGTGATCACTAATAAGAGAAATTCAACCTGAACAAGTTTAAATAATTAAATATAAATCAAATGATCTGTCATCTATTTAGTATTTTATCTAACGCTGAAAAGAAAATTCTTCAATGAAATAGGATTATAGGAATGAACATAAATGGGAAGCCCCCCTCCCCCTCCCCCACCCTTTTGCATAGCTTTGTAGAGTAGATGTCCAACCTGTTCACCGCATATGCTTGAATCGCATTGGTGTACTCCTGGTTCCTCGGGTAGGCATTTTAGAAATGGATAATGAATCAATTGTTACTAATATTATTATCAATAGAAGTATTAGAGCATTCATATCAATTATCCTAAATTAAATTTTTACCTTAAATTTTACATTTTACATTAAAAAAAACATCAGTTATCCTACTCATTTCCTAAATATACATTTTATGAATATTAGTTCTTTAAATTTAGGGAATGAATTCCATTCTCTAAATATTAAAATAGTATTTCTCTCTCCTCCTTATAATAATAATAAAAAATCTCTCTCCTCCGTCTAATAATAAAAAAATATGAAGGAAAGAGAAAAATAATAAAAAAAAATATATATGTGGCAAATTATAGGGAAGCCGATGTATTGTATAGTGAAAAATGAATATCTAAATTTAATAAAGTAATTTCTTTTACCCTAAATTTTAGATTTTAGATTTTAGATGAGGATTCTGATGTGGATGCTCTAATACAAATCATTCACTCATCCATCTATATTGGTCAGTTAATACATTTCTATTGATATCTTCTTGTTTGTTACAATTTCAGGTAAGCGAAAGATTCTCAAAGCCACCAGCTAATGACATGGTCTACTCCCGCACAAAAGGAATGTTAACATGCCTCGGCCTTCAGAACTATGAGAAGAACTTCAAGAAAGACCTATTCAATGATGCTACTCTTCCTCTTCCACTTCTCACAGATAGGTAAGGATTTTGTAACCCTCTATGAAGTGTAGTCTTTTGGACAGAATCCCTGCATTGCACCAAAGTAATCCGTTTTACAAATAGTTGATATATTTATTTGATTTGCATATGAAAAGCAATCATTCTTTTCCTAGATCCGAATAAAAATTATAATTTGGTGGAGACGATGAACCCTGGAAAAGATTGCAACTAATTACGGTCAGATCGCGGTCACGATCTGACCATAAATTTGAGTGACACATTCTCTAGACCATAAAAAAGTGATCCAGGAAAATCTGCTCTCATGGTGTGGAGAGCATGGTGTGGGTAGATTGAAACTGAAATAGTATTTGATAAATTATATTATTTTAATATGAAAATATGGGTTATGAATGGGGATGGTCTTAGTTTTCATCCTATCTAAATTTTGCTCGAAAATTCGTTTTATTATAACAAGGATCATCTTGTTTTCATCTTGGAAATCATAGTTCCACTTCCTCTGCGTCTTATTTGCGTCTTCATATGCAGAAGGTGGTTGACTATTCTCGGTGGATGAATTGAAAATGGCAGCTTAAAATTGAGTCAACGCAGCTCGACGTCATCATCGACTTTGTTCTGACTATCAGTGGTCTTCTTGTAGGTGTACCATTTGGCGATGAAAAGGTAAGCGCCGAAGTTGAGCAGGCTCAAGATCGCCAACAGCCAGAAGAAGTAATCCAGGTGGCCGCGATTAAGATTGTCGGGAATCCATCCGAGATTCTCGTTCTTGGCGGTGATCCCGGTGACGATGGTGACGAGCAAGGCGCTGAGGTAGTTCCCGAGCGCCGTCGTGGTGAGCGAGAGAGCGGAGCACATGCTCCTCATGGCGTCGGGCGCCTGGTCGTAGAAGAACTCCAGCTGCCCGATGAAGGTGAACACCTCCGCCGCCCCCACGATGAAGTACTGCGGCACCTGCCAGAAAACAGAGACGGGCACCGCGCCGCCGCCGGCGTCGTCGTACAAGCCGTACCGCTTCACGGCGCTCAGCCTCGTGAGCTCGAGGACGCCGGCGGCCAGCATGGAGAAGATGGAGATGACGAGGCCGACGCCCATGCGGGTGAGCTGGGTGAACCCGCGCTCCCGGCCGGTGAACCGCCGGGCGATGGGGACGACGAGGCGGTCGTAGACGGGGACCCAGGCGATGACGCTGAGGGTGTCGAAGAGGGAGAGGGACGCGGAGGGGATCTGGAACCGCCGGCCCAGGCGGCGGTCCAAGGTGTTGCCTTGGAGGACGAACATGGTGCCCATCTGGCTGTACACGGCGGAGAACACGATGCCGCTGGCCCAGACGGGCAGAAGCCGCACCAGGCTCTTCAGCTCCTCCACCTGCGTGACGGTGCACAACCTCCACGGGTTCGCCGGCCCAACTTTCGTCGCCTCATCTCCGGCCGTCTCCACGGCTGCTCTGTCCAAGAATCTGGAGGAAACAGAAACGTGAATTACGAACACTAGATCGTTACGTTAATCTAACCAAATCAGAATTGACGTGCTCGAATTGATCCGTGTGGTCGAGTTTCCGGCTCCCTCGGATAGCAGAAGCTTCCCGTGCAGTCTCGTGCAGCAGAGATTTATCTTCCGGCACCTCCACTCGAATCTTCCGCAGCGCCGCCACGATCACCTGCGCCACCCTCGTGATGGGGCTCCCTCCGGGCCTCTGGTGCCGGTACAACGGCGTGCCCAAGAAGAAGCTTCCCACGGCCAATGCCATGGCGGCCGCAGGGATCCCGAACCCCCACCCCCACCCCACGTCGGTCTGAACCCAAACCAGCACCGAGGAGGCGACCAGGGAACCGATGTTGATAGAGAAGTAGAACCAGTTGAAGAAGGAGGTCTTCCTCTTCTTCTCCGACGCATCTGATTCGTCGAACTGGTCGGCGCCGAAGGAGGAGACGCACGGCTTGATTCCGCCCTTGCCGAGCGCGATCAGGTACAGAGCCGCGAACACCGCCGCCGTCTGCGACCGCGTCGCGTCACAGACGCCGCCGTGGCAGCGGGGTTCCAGGCCCCTCACGGACGCCGTCAGCGTCAGTAGACTCAGACCCTGATTGCGGAACGAGCGCAAGAAACATAAATTGTTTTCCCTCTCTTTCAATTCAAAACCATCAATTTCCTTCTAGAATCGCTTTGACTACTACCATGATGTAGACGATCATGAAGCTGGAAATCGTCCAGTATCTGCCGGCGTAGGCATCGGCGACGAACGCACCGAGCAGCGGCATGACGTAGCAAGTGCCGGACCAGTTGCTGACGTTCTTCGCGGCGGCGGCATTTCCCTGGTGGAGACGATCCTTCATGTAGTTCACCAGGTTGGTGCTCATCCCATAATACGCCAGCCTTTCGCAGCACTCGTTTGCTGAAATTGATATCGTACGACCAGAAATCACGCAATCAGGAAGAATCGATTATTCTCGAGAATCCATTATTAGTATCTACGGCGTTACCGAGGATGTAAGGGCATGCTCTCCAATTCCCTGAGCTTTTCTTGACTGCAGGGTTGCCATGGAAGTCGACTGTCCCATCCTTGGTGTATGGATCTTCGCCATTGTTCGTGCTCATTGTGAGTCGGAGCAAGGTGAAGATGTGGAATGTGTCTGTTTATATAGAGCGAGTAAAAGAAGCTTGCACGAGACAGCAACTGCGTGGTTGATGATGCTGGGATATTTGGCACGCCTTCCTACGTGCAGATATGGCAGAGATGGGATTCCAATTTGCTTCTCCGGGGTGATTTTGTGACAAACTTCCTGCCAATGGTGTAGATATGAATACAACATTCATGCATTTAAAATAACTTAGCTTTCCCCATACAAAAATATTTAATATTTGAGCATGCCCGCGCCCTGTACCTTTAGCAGGGAGTCACTGTACGCTTTTTCCCTTCTCAAGAAACAGACATAAAACTTAGAAGTAATGAAATGATACATTAGAACGAACATTTGAGTTTTCCTAATTTGATGATTCAATCGAGCTAGCAATTAGTGAAAATTGATAAACTCTGTGCTATATAAAGTTCGGAAAGGTGTTCCAACTCGCAAACATTAATCTCTGTTCCTTGAAAAGGATGGTAAAGGGGCACTTTCTTGAGGCCGAAGGATAACTAGGATGCCAAACATCCCAAGCATTGGCAACACTAAAAGCCACTTCAATAGCTTATAGTAATGCATATGGAACGTAAGGGAAAACTCATCGGAGAAGTAAATCCCATTCTTGTCCACCATCTCAACCATTACTGTTCCTGTTGTTCTGACAGGTACTGTTGGAAGCTTGATCCGCTGTTTCCCAGGACGATCGTAGACCTGATTTACCACAATACGCCTCTCTCCTTGGTAATTTCCAGGCACTAACAAAGTTGTCTGAGAGTTCAATAAAGGGTGGAAATAAAATCAATGATTATCCAGTGAGTTCGAGATTACAAGAAACAGGGTGAAAATGTCTTACTGTAACATTATAAGGTCCTTGAAACCCTGAGGGCACCCTGTATTTGTCAATGATCTCCATCTCCACCCAGAAGTGTTTACCTTCTTCATCACGGAATGCTCTGGATGCATGGGAAATTAATATACCTTCACGGTGACTGCGAACCGCAACATTGTTTCTACCTTGGTTTGGCAACCTCCATTCCTGCGATGAAGGGGAGAAAATCTCAGTGACACATTGCAAGATGGAGAAGATAAAAATAAAGCAACTGCTATGACAAATTTAGTATGAATATCATCATTGCAAACAATGGTTTTTCAGTTCCATTCAAATACACATGCTATACAGGATAGGTAATGGATTTCATAAACAAACGAAAACCCTCCAATTCATGAGAACTACTAAAATTCTGCCAGTAGAATACAATGCAAACTGGAGCACCTTGAGAGGATGATGCGGTGAGGGAGTGGAAAAGCAAAAAACATTGCCATTCATGGTTGTCACAATAAGATCAAGGTCATCCCCACCATCAACATTACCAGCCAAGACCATGCTATATCTGTAGATAAAAGAACAATTATAAATAAAAGGTAAGAAAATTATATTATATAATGATTACAAGGTATCATGGTCAATAACATACGAAGTCTCGCCAATGTCAATAACATCTGGACAACCTGTGGCTCCATCAATCAGGTACAAATAGCCATCAAAGGAAGTGGTAACTAGAGTTAGCCCTTTGGATTTCTCATTTCGTTTATCGAGATCAACTAAAAGAATCTGACTCATCACTCTTCCATGGGTTCGGTAGGGGAAAGGTCGAACATGTGAACCATCACGGCCACTTAGAACATAGATGTTCCCTGATGCGGTTGGGATCACTACATCAGTGTGACCATCTCCATCAACATCACCAACAGTTGGACTCTGGAATCAAATCTCAAAGTCACTTCAGCAACTGATAAAAAAATGTTAATACCTAGTAACATCCTAATGAGACTTGTCACATATGACTAACACAATTGCTTGCCACAAAAACAGGCATAAATACAGATACAATTCAAGATAAACAGAACTGAAACTGCACATGTATCAGAAGCTGTTAAACAAGAATTAAACTTTTGATAATTCAAAACAGAATGGAGCAGATTAGATGTGCAATGAGCCAAGAAGACAGCTTGCCAGCTTTGTAGCTCAAAGTTTCACATTCTCATCAGGATGTATCACAAAAAAACTAAAGTTAGAGCATGGTAGGAAAAGCATTTCACTTTGTCAAAACTTAATCTCATTATCAATGAAGAGAGAGATATTTGTAGACAATCTATCTAAGACCTCATGTCACAATAACCAAATGGCATTTCACTTTATGGTCTTCCATATAAGTTTGATCAGGTTCGGAATTCTCTCTCTATCTGTCTCTGTTCAAGATAAAGAATATTAAGTATTGCTATTTATCCTAGCATGGACTCATATTAAAAATTTGGCATCAAAGTTGCATAAATCTGTACAAGCACATGTAAGGCCATCCTAAGTCATAAATCACATTAAAACTGCATCCAGATATATCATATAAAACATGCCTGTGGAATTAGGCTTTTAAGATGCACTTCCCAAATTTCTTCTCCCTGTGCAGTCCATGCTGCAACATTTCCATGAGCATCAACTGTCACTATTTCAATTTTGCCATCATCATTAATATCAGCTGCCACAACTGGTGCTTGAATCTCGGCCATCTCTAGAGGAAATTTGTTTCTCACTTTGCCTAACAGAAATTGTTTTTTTAAGAAAAAAAAAAATCAAGAAATTGAAGCCTTGTACAGGATTCCTAAAATTTAAGATTGCATAATTGAATATTTATGTGCATGAGCATAATTACATGTCTTTCTTCATGAAAATGAAATACAAACCAAAAGTTTAATCTAGGAAAGTTCAAGTAAACAAAGGCAATAGTTTGGCATGAGACCTAGTCTGTTTCAGTTCAAGATTAGTGGCACTGGTCTTGGATGACCAACTCTAATGTCAGCAACTAAACTAAAATCCACCTTTAAGATAGACAACCACAAGGTTTGATCTCATGCAAAATTCCTACTATGTAGAATGATTAATTTTGGAAAACTTTTTCAGGGATATAATTTACTGGCTTCTATTCAGAGAGGTTTGAAATTGTATTGTAAATCTCAACAGATTAAACAGGAATCCTTCCCATACAGAAAAAATGCAAGATTTCTTATGATAGAGAAGCTGCAAATTTCCTCAAATATATATTGGGTAAATTGCAGTGAAGATATCACAATTAACAGAATACAAAGAACCCATTGATTTAACAAAGATAATAACTACAAATATAAAATGAAAGAAACTTGGATTACCATGATGATCCAAAATATAAAACAAGCCATAGGAAGTGCCAACAAGAATGTCCAATGTTCCATCACCATCCAAGTCAACCACAATGGGAGAAGAATAAACATAGGCACGGAAATTTCCCGAATCAACACTTAAATCAAGATCTGCACTCCATTTGACTTGCTTTGTATCAAGGTTAAACACTACAATCCCACTGGCTACATACTTTTCAATGTTGATTCCCCCTAACTCCGCTGAATGTTCCGGATTTTCATAATACCTGCCAACTTATCAATGGTAATGAGAAGGATTCAAATGCATGATAAACCTTAAATAAATGGCATTGACCAAGAAAATCAATGCCTGATGAAACACATTACATACAAGAACTAAATGATAGTTGAAAAAAAAAATGATAATCCCAGTTAGTTTGGGGTGACCGGCCCGGCCCCACGGAAGTTTTCCACCGGCCATCAGGGTAAATCGAGAAGTGCACGCGTCGATCAGTCCAGAAGCCCAGCATCCTTTGATTACACCCCTCATTTGGAGGAAAAATTCCTACGAATACGCCGTAGCTGGGGTTCGAACCACGGGTGCCTGAGTGACAACCTGGATGCCCTACTGCAACACTAAATGATAGTTGAAGCACAATCATATTGTGGGCAGATGAAGAATCAATTAGACAAGCTAATTCTGTTAGAACCGTGACCTAAGACTTGTACAAGTATTCCACATGGTTCATGTGCATTAGGATTGCATCAACAGAAACATAGTAAAGAATGCTACTCACTGCATTCATCTAATAAACTTCCACCAATACTGAGAATTTATTGAAATAATGTGACCTACATAAGATTAATATCTCATATGATAGATGCCGAAAGTATCATACTAATCTGACTTCAGCATCATTTTTCGTTTCTGGAAACAAGAAAATGCTAGGAAATTGATATGATTGGGTAAAGAAGATTTCTTAAAAAATTGCTGAGAAAAATTTTATCAAAAAAATTTAAGAATATATCAAAAAGAAAATCAGAAGTAGCTTTGAAGATCATTGTTGGCAATTTTTCATGTAAACGTACAATCACAGGTGGGAAAAGGACAAATGCTTACTCGTGGTCAAAGAAGTATGAAACAGCCACTACCATTTCTTGAGTACCATCATTATCTATGTCAGCAATTACCTTCACACAAAATACAAAAAAAATGTGTTTTTTATCAAATCTATAGAAATTGAAATCCTTTTTCCCCTGTATGCTCAACACCAATGGAAATAAATTCAAAAACAACAGTTTGTGGAACTTACTGGAGTGCAAAGTATGTGAGAATCTATGCTTACATAATCTTCTGCTTTCTGATGATTCTCTTCTGTCCAATTTTCATCCCCCCACATTGACTCATCAACATAGTCATCATAGTCATAATTATATTCATCAGCTAACTCATTTGTATCTCTAAGTAAATCAAAAGATGAATCAGCTTCTTCTTCCAGTTCTTGATCATTTTCCACAGTTGCTCCTTGCAATCCAGTATTGTCATCTTCAGAATGTTCATCTTGAGAGCTTTTATTATCAGTTTCTTCAAGAAGCCTTCTTTGAATTCGTGTTTGATTGTCCTCCGTAACATTTCCCAATGAAACATTCTGTGTGAATGTGTCATTAAGATCGCTTGACAATCCATTCTTTTCTTTGTCCTCCAGCTTAGATGTATTCATTGAGGGGTTATTCACAATGTTTGGAGAGTCAGAATTATTCAACCCATTCATACTCCCATTTATATCTGGATACAAAGCAACAAAAATTTTCTAACTTGATACATAACTCATAATTTCAAAAAAGAACATCAAAAAATATGTGATACTTGGAATATTAGTTTATCCGTTATGCTAAATTTCTCAATGTATGACATACTTACAAAATTTGATCCGTGAATCCTAATGGCTAATGTAATTATCATAGAAAAGTTATTTAGGGCATTTTAAACATGTCAAAAATAAAATGCTGAAAGTTACTAACAAAAGAGCCCACAACATCAAGCACAAATATAATATGGTTGATTGCAGTAGTTTTGTGATCACATACGAGATACTGAATTCATAGCAGAGTTCTCCTGGGCAATTAAATCATCATGAACATCCGGATGTGAACGATCCACTGGGTCTGGATCCAAGCCAACATACCAGTTTTTATGAACTTTTCTACGAGGTACTTCTAATTTATCCATCATCAGATAGCCAGAAACCCTAGTATAACCACCACATTTATGTCAACCTGCACCAAAACACCAAAAAATTGTCGAAGGCACTTACCTGAAAAAATTCACAACTCCATTGTAGGTAGCTAACGCTATTTCTCGTGTACCATCCTTGTCTATATCATATAAAAGAGGGCTAGAATGGACTGTTGATTGGTGGAAAGCAGGCCATCCTGATGAATTTGCATTTTTCACATCAATGAAAACTGAGATGTTATTTTGTGTTCAATAACTACAAAAACAACATGAACAGGAGCAACCTATAAGATATAAAAATTTCCAAATACAAGACTAGATGAAACAAATAATAATGTTAAAGAAATAGGTTCCCTCAGAGTTTCCAGAAGATAAATTGATGACTTAATTGAAAATTCAATTGCATTTAACACTCACTAAGAGAAAATTATCAAATATAAACATATGAGATAAATCAACACAAAGTACCTGGCATTTTATCACCATCAGGACCTTCGAGTACTTCAAGGTAATGGACAAATGATGGTACCACTATCTCTAGCTTGCCATCACTAGAGTTGCAAGAATACAACAATAGATGAAAGTGAACTTTGCTAAAATAAGAAAAACGAACTGGAAATTCTACATATGCTAATAGAATTAAGCAATAAGTACTGGCAAGATTTGGTTCTAAGATAAGGTTTGCCTTTACAAGCTGCATATATACAATGAAGCCATGGAAAAAACCTCCCAGCTAGCACATATGATTGGTATGTCCAATTGTGGTGCCAGTTTAAATTAGAAGGATATTAACAGTGTGCAAGGCAGTAAGTAGGGCAAGGCAAAGCACAATGTCGGAGGCAATAAAAGCCCAGAAAAGGCAGATGTCTAGCAATCAGGTACTGTTATTCTTAAAAGTTAAGCCACAAACACCAAAGAAAAATTTAGACTAAACACATGTTACACAACCATAAACAAGAAACAGACCTTATTCTTTGGATTGACTTCATAGCTAGACCACAGTTAATATTCCTTGAATTTTTATTAGTAAATGTGTAGGAAGTGTTAATGGTTCTAGCTATTCAAAAGGCTTATTTCAGCTTCAATTTGAACTGAAAGAATACATATAATATGAATGCATGCACGGATGGATAGAAAATAAGCCTTATTTTTATTAATTTAACCTTATTTTAATTTACATATTTGTATAGAGAGAGAAGAGTAATTAATTTAACCTTATTTCAAATTCTATGAATTTGATTGACTGGCTGACATATTCAAACTTATCTCAGCATAAATATTGATGAAGATTAAGAAAAAAGATCCAATCCTACTTTCCAGTAACATCACAACTTTAAAAGTCCCACCACATCTGGTTCACTACTACACCCAATTTATACAATTGAGTCAATGATTTATCTTCAATATTCGTTAGGTCAAAAATTTAACTCACTCACAGCTAGTACAAGAAATTAGGCACAAAATCCAAAGTTTGTGCATCTTCAGCCTTAAATGATGATATGACAAATCCCTTAAACCCAGTGATCCTGTCACTATGTTTGTTGAAATCCTAAATTTATTAACCTTTTCCCCAAACAAATTCTGTAGCACCATCATATTCCCCACATAGAAGCATTCAGTGGCATGGTATAAGAATTTAGAAAAAATAAATGGCCCAATTTGATCTTGAATTCTTTAAGAATCGATATTCGAAATCCAGAAACTCGTGTAAAATTTCCTAATATGAATTTTAATGTAAGTTGTTTTATAAAATTCATACAAAAACATGCACTTATTCCAGTGAAGGCATACCCAAAAAGGTTAGTTAGTTCAGTCTTGTCATGCATCTAAGGATTTGATAGATTGATTGATGGATACCACTTACCTGTTGATATCAGCAATTAGTGGAGTTGCATATATACTGGAGCTAACCTCAGTTTGCCATCTCAGTTCTATATGCTTGGGACATTTGGTATTCAGCAACGCATCTTCATCTCTACAATAAAACAACAAGAAATTGAACACCCATTAGTACCAACATGCTCAAAGCAGAACCTAGAATTACTTAAAAGGGCCTATTTTCTATATTGAGTCATGCATGGCATAGAAATACTGTAATTAAGAAACTACCAATACGGGCACTGTAATGGAGCTAGATAAAAATGAATATCATGATTGTTGTTAAGGTTTACTTTGTATGTTGAAAAGTTTAAGGCCGTATTTCTAATATAACATGTGTATGTTACTATCTAATGGAATAAGGGAAAAATAAGGATCCCTATTTACAAGTTGGTATCAAACCACTCGGTTCTGGTGCCCCTTGCAATGCACAGATCAGAGGAGGCTCTTGTGAAATCAGCTTCACAAGCAAGTTTATGGACCTGGAAGACACCTAACTGAGCTGTAAGAACTGGTGGAGTTGCAAAAATGGAAGAAGTGATGAGTGCTTCCCTTGTGTCGTGCAGGCACACTTTCATTACAGATCTGTGGCTGGTGAGGTGCACCAGCTTCTATCCTGCTTCCTGAAGGCATTGGCTTTCAAGTGCAAACAGTTTCTCCTGGGCCATTGAGAGGAGAGTTATTGTTTGGCTCACCAAATAACTCTGGATCAAAGTAGATGCCTATTCATCCTGAAGAATATCCAAGCATATATTGCCAAAATAATTAATATCTTGATCATCAGCCTCATCCTTCTTTGAGGCCAACAGCAAAGGAACATTAACAGGAGGTGATGGATCTGTATTGATGGGCAGAGCACAGATTTGAAGTGCATCTTGACACTGAAGTGCATCTAGTCAAGAAGGCTACTACAAAAGTCCTAGTTCAGAAGCTTGATTAAAGGTTTACCAGGAGTAGCATATATTGCCAAAATAATTAATATCTTGATCATCAGCCTCATCCTTCTTTGAGGCCAACAGGAAAGGAACATTAACAGGAGTCGACGGATCTGTATTGATGGGCAGAGCACAGAATTGGAGTGCATCTTGACTTCGAAGTGCATCTAGTCAAGAAGGCAGCTACAAAAGTCCTGGTTCACTTGATTCAAGGTTTACAAGAAGTAGCACTCTAGCATCATCATTGTTAAGAATATGAATCTGGAACTCAATCAAAGGATTTGTCTCTACCTGTGGTTTCAGAACACAATGTTCCAATTAATTGTGCAACCACATGCAAGAAATAGCAAAGGGGGATTACAATGTGATTAGTGTCAAAGCTGGTCATGCACGGGATAATTGTTGAAATTACATGGTAAGAATTTTCATAGTGGTGGGCGAGGTCAAGGCGGTCACCTAGGAGGAGGACGGAATGATATGGTTTTGGACAAGCTCACTACTCCAAGCACAATGATAGTCCTTAACAGGTTACTTCCATATCATCAGATGAGATTCAAACTCTTATGGCTAAGTTAGGTTACATTTCTACTGGACCTCCATCATGTACCACAGTCGAAGTCTCATCCTCCTCTTCGGTGGACAACTCTCATTTTGCTTAATCAGGTGTCTTGTGTAGCTAATTCCTTGCATAATTTTTCTAGGTTTTCTTGGAATATTGAGTTTATCATCTAATCATATATATGGTTCGTCAAAACTCTTTTGTATCATATGCTCCATGTTCAGGTAGAGAAAAAGTGAGCATAGTGATGGCTCTTTTTCATCTAAGTCTGGTTATGTTACTTTCATCTCTATAACTCTCACATGTTACTTTCAAGTACAATAAGCAAATAGTATTCCAAAATTAGCATTTGGATCTTTCGTTACTTTGATCTTTCACAAATTAAAAGACAAACATAAATAAGATGAAAATAATTAGAGGAAATCAATGACGGGGACAAATATTGTAGAGCTTACAGATGGGGATATCCAATCATATCGTCAGTTGCTTTGCGGTCGCGGAATTTGTTGGTTTTGTTGGAGGAGGCACCATCTACCGCGAGCGATTGCGGAGCATCCAGGAGCGCTAGGATGAAAAGACCCACAAGGAGCCCCATCGGATCCGGAGTTTCCCTCCAGGTACTTGATAGAACCCTAACGCCGAAACTATGGAAGCAAAAGGCGAGAAGAGAGCAAACCGGCGCTGGAAGATTATCAACACGGAGGATCGCCTGGCATCACCTCGCCGTCGATGAAAGAGACGATGCACCGGTATGAAAAAAACAACAAACCGAGAACTCGCTCGGTCCTTCGTCGACCGTAGTTCACTTGTTGAAGACCGGAAGTGACCGCTAGATGGGTTGGCTGTGGCTGCTGGGCTGTTGATTGTGGCCCATTTTTGTTACCTTGATAACTCAGGTTAATACAGACTTACCAATCGATTTAAAATTGAATCGATTGAACATAAAAAAAAATAATAATAATTAAATCAATCAAACTTTGTCAAAAAAATCGAATAAATCCAACCTATTCTATATCAACACTGCTATTGCTAATATTGGGCAATTGAATTCATCAATCATCAATCAGACGAGTCACGATTTAAATTTTTTTGAAAAAATATTGATCATGTACATTAATCAATTTTTAAATTTTAAAACTAAGCTTAAAATTGAAATAACTGATTTTTTTAAAATAACAATAATAAAATTCTAAATTAAAAATCTCAGCTGTAATACATTATCAACATGTCTGAAACGGTAAAAAAAAATAGTTAACTAGGATGCGGCTTCTCTGTTGACCTTACGAATACTCTGTTCCAATCTCATGAAGGCTACATTACGATCTGCAACACAAAGAATATTAGTGCAGACCAAGAAAAGGGTTCCTGATTTTGGCCCTCCGACGCTCAAGTCAGTCGCCAGAATAGTAGAAAAATGGCGGAGCAATAGTGAAAGCACAAGTTCAAATAATAGATGTCACATACCACCGTCAGTGTATGGACCCCCCCCCCTATATAGTGCTACAATAGGCAACGTGTATGTTCCTCAATCCGTGCCTACATTCTCCAAACTGTTTTATGAAAAGATATTTCAGAAAAGTGTCTTTGACATCATACTTTAACAGAGCATGCAAATCTCTGACAAGAGTAAAAGTTTCCGTCGTACAATTCGTCTATTGATCATGCCCTGTTATCAACGGCATTTAGGGTTGTAAATGAACCAAGCGTTCGTGAACAAGCTTGGTGTTCGGCTTGGTAAGAGTTTGTTTATGTTCGTTCA
>JBBMJZ010000126.1:2961921-2998121 GCA_037833815.1 Zingiber zerumbet
ATAGGATTCGTCCACCTTACGGACACGCCGAGGAGTAGGAGTATCATCTCCGAACCTCGTTATATCGTCGTGTTTGATGTTTGATCTTCTCCATCTTCGTTTCTTTCTTTTATTTTCGCTGCGCTAACTAAAGTTGTAGGAAGAAACGAGAAATTGAGGTCGGCTATTCACACCCCCCCTCTCTAGCCGCATCCGAAGGTCCTAACAATAGGGTATGTGAATGAAGTCAAGAAGTGACTGTCATCACAATTTGATATAACAGATATGGGAGAAGCTGAATAAATCTTAGGGGTGAAGATCATTAGAGATTGTCTTAAAAGACTTTTGAGTCTGTCACAAGTCTTATATAAATAAGATGTTACATCATTTTAGTATATCAAATTACAACGTAGAACATACATCTATTGTGAAAGGTACCGTTTTGAGCAAAAGTATGCATCCTAAAACTCCAGAGGAAATAACTAAAATGAATAAAAAAACCATATGTTAGTGCTATTGGTAGTTTGGTGTATACTATGTTGTGTACACACCCCAATATCAGCTATGTTATTAGCTTAATCAGTCGCTTCAAGTCAAATCCAGGACCGAGATACTAGAAGGCGGTAAAAAAATATTCAGATATTTGAAGATGACAACAGATTATTGTCTCTATTTTCAAGGATCAGATATGAGTCTAAAATGTTATTCAGATGCAGATTGGGTTGGGGACCTGGATGATAGAAAATCCACATTAGGCTATGTATTCTTGCTGAATGGTGGCACCATCTCATGGAACAATAAGAAATAAGCTTGTGTAGCTCTGTCAACAATGGATGCTAAATATATGGCATGTTTAGTGGTTATGCAAGAAGAGCCTGGTTGAGAAGGTTCCTGAAGTATCTGAAGATTGTTGAGGACAATGAGAGTCTAGTAACTGTCTATTGTGACAGTCAATCTGCAATAACTTTTTTCAAGGATCCCAAATATCATAGCAAAGGCAAGCATATAGTGATAAATATAATTTTATGAGGGATATTGTGGTAGAAAAAGGTAATTCTTGAGTATGTCCCTACACGTGTTATACTTGCAAATCCTTTTACTAAGCATATAACTAGAGAGTTATTTAAAGAACATGTAAAATCTTTGAAACTTCGTAGAATGTAACAACATTATAATTATAATAAGATATTGTAATTTGATTGTGTAATTTGTCATAATTTATTTAGTGTATATGATTTTGTTACATTCATATAAGATCTCGGTGAGCATATGACAGGTAGAGATTGATCCACTTACATGGACAATGATCTCTATTTATTAAGTATAAATAGAAGTAAAGTCGTTATTTATGGGATAACTTACATAGCTGTGAACAGAGATAGATATATAAGTTAAGGTCACCCTGATAATTATGTCAAGATGAGATCATTTATGTGTTAATAATGATCGAAGTAAATGAACCCATCATTTACTAAACCTGTTGAAGGCCAGATTGGAATTCATATGTTGAATTCAGAATTAGACATTAGGTATATCTAGATCAAAATCTATACTATATTAAATTTAAGGAAAACATATGCTTTTTTTAGTAAAGAGAATAACATCGATGCATATGTTTCATACTATATGTGCTATTACATTAATAAAGGTAGTAGGAGAATGAATTCATGTTTTTCTACTGTGTGAGACCTTTGAGATTATAAATTAATCTTAATTTTTACCCTTAGTGATTATTTAGCTGTTTACTTGAAATTTTAATTAGTATTTACGACTTTAGCATGTATCCTATGACTATGGATGATTCAGTCTATGGAGCATAACTAGGAAAGTGACTTATTAGAATAAATAGATTCTAGCTAAAAAGGAAAATTGAATAGATTTATATCTTTTGATGTTATTCGTTGGTCGACCTATTCCTATTATGTATATAAATGATAGTGAATATTTGAATATGGAACATGCTCCTGACACTATTAGATTTTGAGGGATGTCCTAAGGTCATCTTACGATTTTTACTAAATATATATTCACTATTTGAGTGCCTATTATATGTTTGATTGTCTTAAACTCATTTATTGAATGCCCACAATACAATTCATAACATGAAAGAAATTTTGATTGGATCACAACTAGTGATTATCGCTACATGTGCAATTATGAATGTACTAGAATTTCCGTAGTCGTCGAATTGATGCATTTGGACATAATCAATTATGTAAGACTAGCACGGGTTATCCTAGTCCTTGGTTCGCCAAGTAATTATTTTCTCACTAGCTGGAGATATTGGGATGTCGGATGCTAGTTATGGTAACTAGTTCATTGGAGTGACTCGCTATAAAACTTCATATGGTTATATATATATATTTGTGAAGCTCTTACTATAGCTCGAGTACAAGTTTCGTTTAACTTTAGGTATATAAGTCATCTTGGTCATGAAGACCTATACTTTAACATCTTAAGCAAGCATCTCATTGAGGTGTAGACCCGGGATGATTGGGTATAAGTCGAAATGTCCGAAGATATTTGGATAGCCCATAGAGGATTCACCGCTCCTTGTGAGGAGACGTATACCCTATGGTCACTTGTTAGGATTATTACTCAAGGTATTTAGCCAAAACATCGCATGTTAAGAGTACAAGACTCTTGTACACATATGCAAGTAATTTAAATCCACAAAACGAGGAAGTATAACTTAGATTAGGAGTGATATAGTCAATCTAGTGGGGACATACATATAAACCATATCTTGAACCAAGTGGGTATAAGACGAGTGAAAGGAACAAGACACGACTCACTGTAGCTGCTGAAAGGTTTATAATTAGTTCTAAGATCAACTATGATTTTTTGGCTAATTGGGGATCATGATGTACTACTAGGTGTCACTCATGGTCGTTTTATAATTAAGTAGTTATTATGGAGGCCAAGATAAACCGGAAACCTATTGGGTCACATGCATTAACAAGTTTCTAAAAGACATAAAACAAGTTAAAGAATAAGATTCTTAGATCAAGAGATAAATGTTTGGTTGGACCATACATAAGACAAATATGGAAATATTTGTCATAATGGAAGCGCGGATGAGTTACATCTCTTATGGAAGAGTTGAACCATATTTGGTTTAATCATGAATTAGTCATGAACTAACTTTGTTTAGTTGTGAACCAAACCAAGGGGTTAATGAGCTAATTTTTTGTTAAGGAATAATGAATTAGATTTGAGTTTTCTAATCCAACTCATTAAAAAGTATTATATATAAATGTAATTGGGAGAGAATTAGATATAAGTTTCATTATTTGGTTGATTTGATTTTTGAAAACCCAATCTTTCTCTCCCTCTCCCCTCTTTTTGCAGCCACCCACAACAAGGAGAAATCCTTCTCCTTGCTATCGTGACCACCAAGCAAGGAAGAGATATCTTCCTTGTTTGCTTTTTCTTCCTCTTGATCTCTCTTTTTCGCTCGTGGCTAGTAACTTTTAAAAGAGAGGGTTGTACTCAAAGAGTTATCTTGAGGAGCTCAGCGTGGATATGAATAGAGGTGAGGTTCGACAACATCGCTACGGTTGATGTCTTTCTCGTTACAAGTCATCCGTATGGTATACCTAGTGTAAATTTACTTCTCGTAAAATTTTAATTATGTGATCATATTTGGCATGTTGTATCCTTGTATGCGTATGGTGTGTACGATGTAATAATTATGAATTATTATTATTTTATTTTTCACTGCGCATGTTTATGAAACGTGTTCTAGGGTGCATCGGGCATATCCCAACATAGGGAAGCATAACCCACTCAATATGTGGCTTCGGAAGAATGTCACAAAATCTGGAGGGGGATGATTTGACCGATAGTTGTTGTTAGGAAGCCCTAATAGATGATCAACTGAAATTCCATAGATCATCCTTAACTAATCCAAGGATGCGTCAGTGAAACTTGAAGTGGTAAATCTATATCAGAGAGCAGAAGAGGATTCCCTAACCATGGAATGTGCTACCAAAGATCGGTGAAAATAAAAATCATAAAGATGGACTAAAATAACTTTCTGGGTGAGAAGAAAAGTTCAAAGATGAAGAAAATAAAGAAGACAAAGAATGGCAAATGTAGAATCACTAGTTGTGTGCAGGGCTGTTCTTATCTGACCTAATATTGCTCGACTCGCTCAATGGGAATTGTTAGATCTCTACTGTTAGGAGAGCAGGATAAATTTCTCACCGTAGGATCAAACACATGAAACAAATAAAATTTAGGTAATTATTACCTGATAAGAGACACTTTATTTTCTCTGTCATGGGTCACATCATATTAATGTCATGTAACCTCAAAGACATGTAGTACACTTTGGGCTTAGAAATCCTGGATAACGCAGACAGTGTGCTTAAAAGGAGGGATTACATTTAAAGATATAATAATTGGGGTGTGCTAGCATTTAATGTATAATATTTTCATAAATACGCAAATCAATCCACCACGTGGCTTAAGCAGTCAAGATAGCTAGAATCATTCCGATTACATACTTGTCTAGCCAGTTAGATTCTCGTCTCCTTCAACTAGACTTGAATAAGAGACTAGTGATCCGGGGGGAGGGGGGTGATCAGTGGGCACCACGAGGATAAGGAAAAATTGGTAAACCCATTGAGATGGTTCCGATAAAGGGTAAATTTAGTCGACACCCTGACTCTTGGGCCTCCCGCTCCCAAACCTCCCGCTTCCTTGGCTTCACTGCTTCCTGATCTCCCTATGCCCTAGTCTCCTGACTCTTTGACCTCCTGGTTCTCAGACCTCCCGGCTCCTTGGCCTCTCGGCCCTCCCGACTCCTTGGCCTCCCGCTCTTGGGTGTCCCTGCTCTCAGACCTCCAGGTTCTCGGACCTATTGAGGTGGTTCCGATAAAGGGGAAGTCGAGTCGACGCTTGACTGCCGGGCCTCCCATTCTCGGACTTCTAGGCTTCTTGGCCTCTCAACTCCTTGGTCTCCCGGCTCCTTAACCTCCCGGGTCTCTTGGCTCCTTGGCCTCCCAGCTCCTTAACCTCCCGATTCTCCTGGCTCCTTAGCCTTCCGACTCCTTGACCTCCCGGGTCTCCCCGCTCCTTGGCCTCCTGACTCCTTGGCCTCCTGACTCCCAGACCTCCTGGCTCCTTGACCTCTCGACTCCTTGGCGACATGCATCGGAAAGTAGGACTATTTTAAGAAAAGGATAACTATTGCATAAGTATCAAATTATTTTAAGAAAATGATACATATCACGTAAATCTCAGATTATTTTAGGAAAAAGACAGCAGCGTGAATAAGTTTTATATTATTTAAAGAATTAAATAATGATAACATAAAAATCGGAACGGAAAGAAAAAGTCTGCTGTCTCTCTATAAAAGGTAGCCCTTTCCGATATCTAAGGTATATACGCACACATATTCACATAAAAACCTTAATATTATTTTTTTCCTCCTTCATCCTCTAATTGGAGCATCGGAGTGGCTGCATTGGGAATCCCTGACTATTAAATATAACCTATTTTCCTCCTATTTTGCTGTCATCTAGGCTCGTAGAACAATATCATTCTCGCTGTCATTCAACGATTGACGATTAAGTTGGCAACAAAGTCAACTCACTGGTGATTCACTCGTTGTTCGCGGATAGGATCAACGTACATTTAAAAGTATGCATGCTCCCAGACAATGGTGTAATATAGGTTAGGCTCTCCAACGAATATATTTAAGGGATCTAAGTTCGAGTTTCAACTCGACGCTAGGAGATTTTTCCTCCAGTGATAAGCAGACCTACGAAAGTTGACCATCTGGATAAACTTTCATGAGTATTTTTTGATTTATTCTGATGACCGATAATTTTTTTTATAAAATTAAATTGATCATCTTATAATTAATTGGTTCGAAAGAATCAGATACCTAATATCAATTTTAAAAAATTACACATAAATTATGTTTAAAATATATCCAATAGACGAATTGGGAGAAAATTGTTTACCTTCGAATTAATTGGATGAAGTCCGAACACTTAATTTGTAAATTCACGCTTATAAAAAAATTGAATCCAACACTTACAAATTTGGCTTATTTGTGGGAACCACAAGTACCTATTCACTAATCTGTTAGAATGAAATGGAAATTTTAGCTATGTAATATTTTTTTGATAAAGAAACAAATAACTTAATAATTTTAGAACAAAAGTTCAGAAGTAGCTTAGATTGACTTTATTAAATATATAAAAAAAATATTAAGAGTGTGTGATGCTATAAAAGATAAAAAAAATAGTATTTGTGCTAATTTATTTTTTAAAAAAAGTAAATGATAAAATAGTTATTTATACAAAATGAATTATATAGTATATTATATGATTATTCCAAGTACACTTCCAATTATTCTTACTATTATTCATATTAATTCTATTTTTTGAGGTTTCCTGAAAAAAGAAGATAAGATTTTTAGTAACTTCTTTTAGTATTTTTTTTTCTCTCTCTGTATTTAGATATAGACGTATTCATGGGATTATTATAGGAAACTTTACATTTAACAATTATTCTTTTTATTTTTTTCCAAAATAGTCACAAAGATAAACTAAGATTGTTTTGCAGAATTGGAACATAACTAAAATAAGAGGTTTTTTGAATCATTTTTGGAAAAAGATTTCGGAAAAAGAATATCGAGTGAACAAACTTTTCCAAAATTAAGGATCTTTTGTCCAAATAGTATTTTCTGGTAAATGTAATCACTATTTTTAATATAAATATTAGAGAAAGATTCATTATTTTTTATTTTATTTTTTAATTCAGTAAATTACATTTTAAAAATAAAAATAAGTACCTTTCCAACACTATTTATAGAGTGGATATTATTGAGCAAATTATAAAGGTAAAATAAATAAATATAATGGTAACGTATTTTTTTAAAATTTAAAAATGCTTAAGCGGTGAGCGAGTCACTATGCGCACCGGCGTAGGACAGAATGCCGTCCATTCAAACAGCTGTTCTCCCGTGGGTCGAAAGGATCCACTTCTTTTTCCGGAGGAAGCACTTTCGTACTCTCTGTTTGGGACCCGAAAATATACCTTTGTTGCCACCGGAAGATTCTACATGGCCCAGTATGGTTACTGTTCCCTCCACTAACCTGCCAGGTTTGTTGGGCGGGTAAGTTTGAGAAGTTAAAATCGATGACGTTAATCCCGGACCGATTTGGCTATGAGCGCATCGGAGGGCAGCGGCTACGCTTCTCCATCCACCGTGTGTTGTAGCTCCGGTTAGTAGTTGGCTCGGCCTCCATCACTCTACGGCGATTGCGGTCTCTGATTCGTGGTTGCGATTTGTTGTCTGGGTGAGCGACATCGTCGAGGAAGCGAGTGGCCGTGACTCGTACTGGTTGGTTTCCGCGACAGGCAGCTCGATGGGGAGAGAGGGGGAGGCGGCGATGAGATGCCTGCCAAAAGAAGTCGCGGCGGCGGATGCAGTCCTGGCTGCCGTGGATGGGGCGGTTGCGGTCGTTGCGTTCCTGCAGGTTGGTATTGTCCCCCCTCTGAAATCGGCGATCTCTTTCTTTGTTGCTCGTGATTTGATTGAAGAGGTCGGTTAGTCGCCAATGCCCATTTGTTGATTTTAGATTTCTAGTTATTTGTTTTGTATGGATTGGATTCTTGGGTTTGTATGGGATTCTTGGCTTCCGTAATTGGTGCTCCTTTGAATCTTGCCAGGGCTGCTGAGAAATTCTGCAGCGTAGACAGAGGGAGTGTTCATATTGTTGGTTGAGCAATTTGTGACACTATAAGACGAAATCCATGAAGATAAAATGAATGTTATCCAGTTTTGGCTGATATTTCTGAACCATTATAGGGCTTCCAAAACGTGTTTGATGACAACGTGTTGCTACACTTGATCCTTGAGCAGCGCTTCATGGATCCATATTAGGACTTCCAACACTATGAAATTCACGAAGATAGATGAATGTTATCCAGATTTAGTTTCGGAACCATAGTTGGTGGATGATGGATATGTTGCCACATTTAATCCTTGAAGAGCACATCATGGATCACAAATCACACTTTGATCTCTTCTTTACCTGTCTTGTATGGGCGATATCAACTTTGAAGAACACCATTGTGAACTAAGAACCATATTAGCTTCCTCTTGCCTCCAGAGCATAGCACAAATGGTGGGTGTATGATATCTATAGCGTAATGACTGTCGATTCTCAAGAATTGATGAAATGTGATTTACCCCACCACACGTCTAATGCCTGTGTACTTGCATTTACCTTCCTTTATATTCGTAGGACCGACACTAGGGGGCCGCTAAGGTAGCGGATCTACCTTTTTTTCGTGTCTAACTCTTTCAGTTTTGCACCTGAAAGATGGTTAGTTGTTTTTAGCACTTCAACGCCTATGGAATTATTTGTGTTTGGTAGGGTCTTGTAACTGCCCTTCTTTTTCCAAATGAATCCTCATTGTTACTCTTGCATGGTTTTTCCTTGCACACGCATAATTACTGTTCCTATCTTTCCTGTTGCATTGCTTCCTCCCAATACTTGATCTGGTAATCAGTATTTCTTCATACATTTTTTAGAAGAGTTGTTTTTGGATAATATTGATGTGACCTGACGCTGGTTGATAGTTCTTGGTGAGACCTGTCATTGACAACCAATTAGTCCTCTCAATGTGACTTCCTCTATGGCATATGTCTAGCTGACGTGATTTCTGTATCTTGCAGCATGTAAAAAACTTTTGATTGCTTTTTTTCACTGTATGTGTCTAAAGTTGCTTCACTGTATTCTCTGAGATTGAAAGTTCTTTAAATAAAATAATCAAGTATGAGATGAGAAAATAGAGTGATGTGTCTCAGGATTGGTTATGCTGGTTTGGTAAATGACTTTCTTAGAGAACATACATGGTCTGTCTCTTAGTCCTTTTTTTTAGTCAAACTCATTTAAGTCAACTCTGAGTATCAAAACCTATTTTGCGCATTAGAAGTCATTAAGATTATACTTGTTTAACATCCATGTATTTGTTTATGTAATATTTTCCAATCACATTTCTGAAACACAGAGCATATGGTTTTGTGATGTAAAACATCTTTTATTGTCTCTGATAATTCTCAGATGGAATATAATAATAAGGAAATTTGACCCATTTTCATTTTGCAGATTAGTATCATCTTCATAAAGAGACATTTATTCAATTGAATATCAAATTTACCCTAAAAATAAGCAGAATAAATTAATAAACCAACATTCATCCCTTATTTGTGACTCACTGATGTCATATAGTTATCATCTACAGCGCACAGCTTAACCACAATCCATGCGTGTTGCTCAATTCTTAGGAAATGGAAACTGCAAAAGGATTGCACAGCATTGATTGTTATTCTTTTTGGTATTATGAAAATGATGATTAAGGGGCAATGGCTGGTATGATAAAGGAGTAGGGAGGACAGATGATGCAATGTGTTGGATGTAGTTATTGGAGATTCAATGGATGCCATGTTTATATTGTGGCAGAAAGGTGAAGGAATCAATTGGTAGGGTAGGATATTGAGAAAAATGACTTAGAAGTTTGTTAAAGCCCAAAAGAGAGCCCAATCCAACCTAAAATTCCAATGCACTTACATAGGAGATATCTTTGATAAAGTATATTTGAGAACCCTCATATTTAGGGTGCAGCACTGAAGAGGTGGAGATTTCATCTCAATTTCACTTTCGCTCCTTTCAACATGCCTGCTCATACCCAACATCATCTTTAGAGGTGAGGCCTAATTTTAATACCATGTTAAAGCCCAAGAAAGAGGCCAGTCCAATTCAAAATGCCAAGATACTTAAGTGGAGTTCTTTTTGTTGATAAGTATATTTTAGAAAACCCTCATTTTTAGGATGTTAGACAAAAGGGTGAAGTTTTCCTCTCCGTCTCACTTCCACTCCTTTTTGAGTTGCACGATGTCAAGGATTTTACCACTTGGGATTGCATATCAAGTTTTAGACCTATAGTCGCCCTGTTAGTTTTATACTTAAAACTCCACATAATGCCCAGTAACCTATAGTTGCCTATGCCAGTTTCATACATAAAAACTCCATCTTCTGCTTTGGTATTGCTTACTAGAGTTCCCTGTTTCAGAGTTATTATTTTTCTCGGAATGGATACTGCCTTTTTGTCCTCCACTTGCTTCTCAAACTTGAGCTTACTTTACATGTAATCATATATCTTGTATTTGTAAGTGATGCTCTATGCATTTAATTGATTTTGATACTGTGATCTACTGACTATGTAATATGCCCAATTAACTAGACTACTTTGTTTCTATTGTTTACTAGAAGAGAAACTACTGGAAAAATTTGAGCCAATTATGTTTATATGGTTCTTTGCCAATTATTTTTCGATCCATGAAACTGGATACAGAAGGTTTTTTCTCATCTTATAAGAGGTAACATGGTATGTGTGGGTGCCTTTCTATTCATCCTTAATCTGGCCTTGCAATGACAGTATTTGCATATGCTTTGCCTTGTTTTTCTCAAATCATAGTGGTTATGTGATTATAAGTGATCTATGTGTTCACATCATTATTTGTTCTTGCTGTGTTTTTGTACACATACTTCCAGCTGTTTAGTTGATCAACTTCCAAATTGATTGCAGTTGTTTAGAATTCACTTGCGCAATCAGCAACTTGGCTGGACTCGCCAAAAGGTATGCAAAAAACTGCTGATATTTACCTCACATTATATTCTATTTGTTTGAGATACAAAAGCCTTCACATTATCTCCAAGAAGCACCTCCTTAGTGTTAGACTCTGTGACTTTTCATATCATCTGGCATTAAAATGCATCTCTTAATTAAAAGTGAATGTAATCTTGGTTTTAGCATATCATCTTTAGAAGTTTATCCTCTTAGTGTTTGACACATTGTTTTTAAACATAGAGAGAGAACAACAGTTTACCGAAAATATATTAGCTAAAGTCTAGAATATACAGTACTAATGATCTGAGGCAACAATTTGGAATGAGAAAGGGTGCAACATCTACAACAAGAACAAAATATCAAAAGGGTAGAAGTGCTACAACTGCCCTAGGTCAAGAGGACTTATCCTGCCCAATCAGCTCTGCATGAAGATTGAGCTGCTGTAGTTTAGGCTGTTTGAAATCTAGAATAACAATTTTGTTTCCAAGAACTCCTATTGGACTGTAAGTGAAATAGGAGGCATTTTAACCTGCTCAGAGCCTACATTAAGTATCACAAAAGCTTGTCTACCAAGCTCGGCAACTGATCTATAGAAGATAAAGGTATAACTAAATGTTTCCCAATGACACGGATAGTCCAAAGCTGCATATGATTAAGCAAAGAGTACAAGGCTTCTGATTTGACCTTCTTAGAATTGGGAGTGACAATTCGTGTTATGTTGGGTCAATCGTATCATAAATGGCAGTGCCTATATAAAATTATATGAAATAACACAAAATTAATTAATATATTTTTAAAAAATATTTTATAGTCTCTAATATTGATTAAAATCTCTAAAGAATAAAATTGTATCACATAAAAAATTTAAAATTAATTTAAGCAAGTCAATTTGTGTCACTCATTTATATATTTGGGTCATATTGCACCACTTTCAGTGATGTCTATGTTAATTGTGTTCTAGTTGATCTGATCATGCCATATTGTTGAGTCGTGCCTAATATTGTCGGCTCTACTTAGAACGAAAGATATAGTCATTTCTCCTCCAAATGTCATATATTTGTGCCTAAGCACATGTGTTGAGTACAATGGAGGTATTGCAGACCTCACACTCAGCCATCAGCCACCTATCCATGTTCATAGAGGAAGACAAATCAGTAACAAAGCATGTAAGGAGAAGATCCCAATCATGCTTAGCAAAATTACATGGAAGAAAAGATGCTCTGAAGTTATCATAATGATCCATGTCTACTAGTCCTTTCTTTCTTAATATTGATCTTGTATTTGGGTTGTCATGAGCCACCAACCAAGTAAAGATTTGAACTTCTCCAGTAAGGAAGGACTTCAAATGATCTTATAGAAACCATCCATACTTCCCCTATGAATGAAAATAGAATAAGCAGATTTGATAGTGAAGGAATTTGTTGTGCTTCACCTCCATCTATTAAGTTGTGGTAAATGTGAGTCTGAGATGTTACTAGCCCTTTAAAACATCCGATTAAGAGAACTTGCATTCAAAAGTGATTAAAAGATAGACCCAGATTAATACTGTGAAAACAAAGGTCTTTTTTGAAAACATCCTCCCTAATACTCTCGTATATCTCAGGAACGATGTGCCTTAATCTGTATTTTCCTACCCATCTACCATAGAAGGGTACATTTCTAGTATGTAGACCATCTGAACAATGCTAATGTCAACAAAAGTTTCTGATCTTAAGAAGGGTTTTCCATGCATGGGAACAAGTGCAATTAGGCTCCCTAGATCCCAAAAAGGTCTATGGAAATATAGATGTGTGACTATATATCCCCAAGGTGAACAATCTTGTGTCTGGAGCCACTACCATTTGCATAGGTTGGCTCGATTGTATTGCTCAAAATAATTCCAAGACCTCCAAGATGGAATGGTCTACACACATGATCCTTTGAAGCAAGAAAGCAAACATTAGAAGCATATTGTTGTTGTTATTACCAAATTTTCTGATCCTATCAATCTGATGAATCATCCAAGAAGTAATCAAGTAAATTGAGGGATAGATGACTATCAATGTGAGTACCCTTTTTACAAGCATTCTTCTCCCCCTTACCAATTCAAAAATCCTTTGCCAAGAGGTCAATTTAGCAGGAACTTTCCTAATAAACTAACCCAGTATGCTTTGCTTGGCCGGTTTACACCAAACTAAAGGCCCGAATATGGAATAGATAAGGGAGTGAGTGGGCAACCCAACATTTTTGCCCAAGGAGAGCTTGTGTCATTGTCATTGCCCAGGTATGTGAATGTGGAATGCAAATTTAAAGTATGTGAATGAGGACATCCACAAATTCACTTGGAGCCCACTAATTGAGAAGAACGCTGAGAGCACAATTAGCAGGTTCTTGATAACAGAGGCTTTCCTTTTAAAAAAGTAGTGTTATCCAAAAACTGAACTACTTGGATATCCGGAGCATAGTAGTAGTTTTGAGCAACATCAGAGGAAAGACCCTCCTATTGTCCCCTTGTCAGAACATAATGAAGAACTTCAGTTCTAGGAATATTAATAAATAGGTGAATGTGGATTTCCTTGATGCACACCCTTATGTCACTTGAACCTATGGCTTAAAATCTTGTATTATGCTGAGCAACATGATCAAAATGTATCTTTCTGATAATTACCCGAACTGTATACTATTTGGCACGAGAAATCTATCTTATGTCGTGTCAAATCATCATCTCTCCTCTCAAAGATGAGGAAAACCATCCAATTTCATCACCAGAGAGACAGAAACCCAATTGAAATTATCAAGCAACCTACTCAAATTCCAGTTTGATCATAACAGTCTAACAAATCCTGCTTCCCTATTTTTGCACTGAGAACCTCATTGGTCCACATGCAAGTCTACCTGTATTGCAGCCTTTGATTAAGGTGGCAAGGAAACTCTGCACTGCACTTCAATAGACCTCTTCTCTAATTAGTCTACCTACTATTTATTTCCATTGTCTGCATCAAGAATCTTTAGGTAACCCATAAACTGTAACTATGCAATGTAGTCATCTATAAGGGATTTGATGGTAGTCAGCTATGCTAGTGCTATTTCATGACTTGCATGCTCCTTATTCTCTGTCAAGCACTTTCATATAAGAAGATGTAGTATAAGTTTCTCTTATTAATGGTTTTAGTTCTCATAGCAAGCCATTCTTCTAATTTTCTGCTTAAAAAATAAATATAACTGAAAAGGTTTCTTGCATCATTTTTGATGAATGATTCTCTCTTACATATCATCCAAGGATGTCAAAAATATTCTTGCTCGTGAGAACATATGTTTTCATTAATCCTCAAATATTGTGCATTCTAGTTAGTCCATATAAGACTAATTCTGTCTAGTTTCTTGTCCCAGATTTTCTTTATTTAAATATCATAGTTCTACTGTCCTTGGCATCCATAAACAATCTCCTGCTTTTGTTTCTTGTGTCATGTGTTTTCTTCTATTATATGTGAATAATTTGCACTATTAAATATATTCTGTTGCAGATATTCCATCTCATGATTGGCTCTTCCAACATAGGTATGATGGATAATATAAAAATGTAGTCTTCTTACAAACAGAGTAATCTTGGTTTTCACCATTATTTAGTCTAATATCATCTAATTCTTTATAAAGAAAAACTGTATCTTGTTTGTTAGAAGTTTTGCAATGTTAAAAAGTTCTTCTAACAAGCATAGCATCTGCTACTGTTAAATTTTCTGTTTATGCTTTTTTCAACCAAGACAGCAGTAGTTTTATGCTTGATATTTGTTTAAGTACCTTTATTGTGTGTATGAATTTTTGCAGACCAGCATAAAATAACTTAACACCATTTCTCTTTCTTATAAACCCTAATAACATACAATTTGACATTTGTTTACTGCTGGAAAATCTGAATTTCTTTACAGTTTGCAATGACTGAACATGATTTCAGTAATGACTGCCATGAAATAACGTCACTAACTGCTAATTCTTCTTGTTATGCAGAGTGAGAATTATATATACGAAACCAACGTACTATAAATCTATAAGTTAGTCTCTTTATTTCTCTATAAGCTGTTTACGATTTATGATAAACAATCTGCCAGAAGAACCTGTTTTTTTGGATGTTTGTTAGTCACAAAAAAATCTGCTACATATTTGATAACATCATATATTAAGAGTACAAATAGTGTAAGAGAGTTCAAACACCAATGATGAAGGATTTTTCCTAACTGAATATGTGTGAATGCATCAGATATTTGATCAAAGTATCCTAACTGAATATGTGTGACTTCATAGGATTTGACAGTCCTGGTTAAATTAGGTAAGTTATTCTTTAGCTTTTAATTTTTCCCTTGAATGCTAATCCACTGATAATTAATATGGTTAAGGTCTATCATCTTTAGCCTTTTGATATTGTTTTATATCCACTCTTAATCTTTTTCATTTGGGATTGAGAATGATATTGATGGTTTTGTTTGATGTACTAAAAGCATGGTATAAAATAACAAGCTGTGTCCGTCAACACTGACTAAATTTACTATTACGCTATTGGGCTTGATCTCCTACTATATCTTATCTATATTTAAATGAGTTTTCTTCTATTTGATCGTTACTAACTAAGTCTTCCACTAACCGAATTTATTGTTATGCCATTGGGCTTGATCCCCTACCATATCCTTATCTATATTTAAATGAGTTTTCTCCTATTTTATCATTACTAACCAAGTCTTTTTTGGTCTTCCTCTATTAATATGTATATTTATCATAGTTTCACATCGTCTAATTGGGGCATTTATTGGATGTCTATGCACATATCTATATCATCTTAAATGTATCTCGCGTAGTTTTCCTTCAATATGTGAAACGCTATTATCCCTCCTCAAATGTCCGTATATCAACTTTAGCATTCTCATCTTTGCAAGTCTTATCTTTTATTCCGTGTGTTCGCTTCATATACCAACATTCAACTTCATATAATATAGCAAGTCTAACAATCGTTTTGTAAAACTTCCTTTTGAGTTTTAGAGGTACCTTACACTTATAAAGAACACTTGACGCCCTTTTCCATTTCAACCATTATGCTTGTATTTTATGTAAAACATCTCTATCAATCTTCCATCTGTTTGCAAAAATGATCCTATATATTTAAAACTCTCAATTACAACTCTCATGAAAGTTGATCAATAGTTTATATAGTTACACAATGATGAATTGGTAAAGTTGATGAGTAGAGGGAGATGAAAGACTAAATTTGACATAGTTAAACGTATGAATATTACTAGACATAAAAATCTTGCTTAGAGTTTAATGGCAGGACAAAATTTAGTAGCCGAGGAAAAAATAGTGGGGTTCATGCCTTGGTGTATGATATGCTGATCAATTGCTCTTATTACATATTCACTAGTACATTGATTGGTAGAGTGTTTGTCTTTTTAAACAATTGGTATTGGTAAAGTAGATTAGCTGACTACTTTGACAGTTGATTTGCCCAAATCTGATACATAAATGCATGAAACAATTTTTTTTCTTAACACATTATCTTCTACTTTGACACCATGATTAACCACTTATCCCAAAAATTTTAGGTGAGGGACCAATTATATATTCATATTCTTAACAGGTACATCAACTTATGGGTTTGATGGTTTAAACGGCATATATCCAACACAATATGGATTTTTTTAGCAAAGAATAATTAGACCATTTATCTTAAAATTTGAGCATGTAAATCATGCTCTTGTTATGCAACTTAGCTGCAAACCATTTTCGTCCCCTGGTTATTACTTTTTTATTTTATTTCCTTGCCACTTGCTAAATATCTGAGCTTGGGTTTCTTCTTGTGCCATCGTAAACTAGACATATCTTTCTAACATCTCCTAATCTTATATGTCACTACAATGTAAATTTCTTTCTTTCTTTTTTCTATAAGTTCTGTGGTTTTTTGTGCCTTACTAATTATTATTATCTAGCCCATGTTAACCAATTGATTGTAGCATCTTTTTTTTTAACTGTGCTACACTTCTGTTGTGCCATATTTTGATGGCTTGTATTGATTTGATGTCAGGCTATCTAGCATACTTCATATCTGCCCTTGTTGCTACTTGCAAGGGATGGCAATGTTGGTCACATGGTTGTGGATTTGTTCTCATGGGTAAGCATACATGCAAAGTTCAGTGATGTTTTCATTTGCATATTGTACATGCTCATCTTCAGACATGACTATTCATTCAAGAGACCTGCTAACTGCAAACACTTCTCTTGCAGTTGGCCCTCAAATTATCTTTTTTGCTGCATTTCTCCTGCTTATTTCTTTCTGGTAAGTAACTCCCATCATCAGTTATAACAATTAGATGCATAAATCCACACTCAGTTCTGTGCATTAGAGTTTCGCTCTTTGAATTATTAAGATAAGTGAAAATTTTTCTTAATGTTGAGCTTTCAATGATGGTCAACATTTACATACTTGTTGCTCCCGTAGCATCAATAAAGAGTATTGATATCTCTTTGATTGGTAACAATTTGTTTGTTTTACTGCATAGATGAACTTTTTATCATTTTTGTTGATTTGTACTGCATAATTTTTGTACGTTCTAGGTAATTGTCTAGGAAGGCCAATTATGTTATTTTACTTGTCTGCAATGCATTTTATCCTCATGTTCATTGTTGGATTTCTTTTTTCTTTTTGGATTTTGCATGTTAGTGTTTACTTGTGGCTCTATCATTATCATGTAACAGATTCATGTTTTACACAAAGCTTAGCATGGAATCCGCAAATGGCATCATGTTAACTAATGAAGATTGCAGTTTGAGCCCTTTGGATTATCGCTATCTTGGTTTTCTACAAACAGTAGCATTTGTTTCCATAATATAGCTTATATATGTTCTTAGTTTAGTGCCTTTTGCATTGAATATCCAGGCAAAAAAATGAGTTGAGCAGTAGGTTTATAACCATTTTTTACATTACAGAACTATGCCTTGATACATTAGAACATGAAAGCTTGTGGCATGCTTAAATAAGCAGGTTTAATTAGTTTGTCTTTATTTTATTTTTCATGTTTATCTGTCACATTTTACAACTTCTAGGTTAAAATTGTTGGATTACATTTGGATCGATTTGGATGAATGAAAAACACATTTGATATCTAATCATAATTTACAATTTGCTACTCAAGTTATTGTAGTAAATTCGGTTAAATTCAATTTTTTTGCATCAAAACCACTCAGCTTTAACATAATTACTATAACAAAACTAGCCCTTTGTTGTAATCTTGTACATTTTCCTTTGTTCTACTGCATTTAATATTGTAGCAAAGTAATATCAATATTATGTAAAGCCAATGTTGTATATTTGTTTGGTTTTTCGCTATATGTTTTATATCCTCCGTATAAATAACCCAATCTAAGTTCTTTTTTTATACTCTTCTTTATTTCTATAGCCTGATTAATGAATTTAGTTGTGCTTGAATTGTTTTGGGTTACATTAAAGTATTAAACTAGGATAATATTACAGAGATCCCCGTAGCAAAATGAAAACATAGTCTTAGCATTTTGTGGCGAGCCCATAATTTAGCTGCACAATGGAACATATGATGTTTGCTAGAAGACTTGAGGCATAGAATCTGAAATTAATTATTACAATTTCTGCATGAAATAACATCTGAAATTTCATAATTTTGCTTATGCTTCTGGCATGTAGGGTCGACTTGTGTCATCAAGCAAGTGATGATGAAGAGGAAGATTATGAACGTGGTTACAGTGAAGCTTTGTTGGATAAGTCAATGGATAAACAAGGTCGGCCACATGTTGATGGGTGTAGGGTATTTTGCTTTCCTCGAGCCATTCACGTTGGAAGCCGACAAAAGTTTGTAATCTTGGTAAGAATGTGTTTTTCAAGCATGTTGAAATGTGAATGCCTACATGTATATTGAGTTTAAGTTTCTAGATGAGTGAAAGTTGTCTACTTTTTCTATTCTAACCATTCTGAATTGTGCCAGCATATACAAATAATCTATGCCCCATTTTTTTTGTAGGTGATTGCTCTCATATTTATATCTATGATTGTCTTTTCAATCTTGATATGGATCGGCGGAGGGAAAAATTCTATTGATTCTTCAATTGCAGCTAGGGTATGTTATTATCCTATTCGTCATTTTTTATAATTTGAGGAGCCAGATATTTCCTCAATTTGGATTCAATTGCTATCATCTTATGCAAAATACATCAATATACATTATTTATTAATTTTAACACATTTTATCCCGTTGAAGACATGGGAATGGGTTGTTTTTAAGAATATTTGTCTATGAAAAAAGTTACGGGGAGAGGGGGTTAGCAAAAATGATGGTAGCACCTCTTGGTATCAGATCAACAATTCTAGATGTGTCCAATCTTGACATGGCCTGCGCTGTCATGCATCCCAACAGCAGATGAATATGCATGTTGCTGATGAGTCCCTTACATTTTCTGCCTGGATTTGATATCCTGTCTTTTGTTGCTATAGGAGGTAGTAGTTGGCAAAGCTCATGGATGGGAAATCTCAGCCAACCTCACTCATGGAGTGATGATTTTGTGATCACAAGCAAGATCACTCATGGGTGGAGCTTTGGATGCATCAACATCAGCACTTTGTCCTCTCATGCTCAAGATCATTTGTGGGTACTTTTCATGTAGCTTCGATCATGTGCGTTCATGCAGTGTAGGATCCTCATCATCTTTGCAAGAGCAAGTTATGCTCCCATCCTCGTGTTTATATTTTCTCAATGTCGTTTCCACTTTATGCTCTGTCTTCTATGGATTACATTGTGCGTTGACCAGGCCTAGTAGTCTTCTTTCATATTCATCTACAGCCGAATAGAGCTCTCTCTCTCTTTAATATGCCATTTGATAGCAAGGTAACTGACAGCCTCATCCATCTTAGGTCGGTTGCTTAAGTGCATTTTCATGTCTTATTTTGTAGTCTGTCTTATTGTGTTCTTGAGGGATCGTTTGCTCACTCCTGGAAGATCCGCTATTTTAGGGAAGCTATCGTAGATGTAACTTTTATGAGAAAACACAACATTCTCAAGCAACATGTTAGAATTGTAATGAGAAACAAGAGATAGAGATAGCGTAGATACTGATGGGGGATCGTTGCCCTGAATATGTAGCAAAGAAGATATATGTCACACTTCCCTGAGTAATCAATTAGATCTGGGATAGAAAAGGTGATCATCTTAATTTTCATGATGCAGTCTAATTTGAAGAATGTATTGACACCAATTAATCATGTCGTATTTACTGGCTTGAACAAGAGATTATATAGTGAGACAAAAGATTTGATCATCTTTCCTTTTCAGATTTAGAGAGAATTTTCCTGTCTTATATGGTAATATGATGCTTGTGAAAAATGATAATGCACTCAAGAACCTGTCCTATGACACTAAAAACCTCTGGCCCGGATTATCATTCATTTGAATTTATGATGGTCCAAGTAGACAACTTCTACTGTCATATGTCCCATAGGCAAATCGCCACAATTTTCAGATGGTCTGCAGTGAGAAATTTTTTTTTATGGCATCACATGTACACATGCCAGGGTCTTTTTTATTGGTGATAAGTTACATCATATATGTTGCTTGGAAAAAATTCAAGATTGGTGTCGAAGTGAGATTTTAAACACTTAAACTAAGAATTATTGATGCTTATTTATCTTTATTATCTTAATTTCCATAATGAAGGGGAGCCTTGGTGCAATGGTAAAGTTGTTGCTTTGTGATCAAAAGGTCACGGGTTCGAATCCTCGAAACAGTCTCTTGGAAAAAGCAGGGTAAGACTGCGTACAATGGATCCTTCCCCGGGACCTCGCATAGCGGGAGCTTCGTGCACCAGGCTGCCCTTATCTTAATTTCCATAATATAATTTAATTTTATAGACCAGTTTAGGTTTTGAATTTCCCGATGGTATGCATTTTTTCCCCGGGACCCCGCATGGCGGGAGCTTGGTGCACCGGGTTGCCCTTTTTTGCACTTCCATGTCTTTCTGAGAATATTGAATACTGTTGTTACATCCTTTTTTTTGCAGGTTTATCTCTATACTTTTTCTGCAGCAATGCTCCTTTTAGGTGGTGCTTTGGCTAGCTATGGTGATTATCCTTTTTCTATGTTTATTTTTTATTATCATTTTAGTTAAATTTGGTTCTTTGATATCCCACTTAAGGAATCACATTAATTGTATCATTAGGCTACATACATTCGTGATAATTTTAACCATGCAGTAATTAGTTTGCACTTGTTTTTTCTGTTTTGCATTGAACATTGGAAAGGTTGAGATCCAAACTCTGGTGTCGGACAAATAGACATAAAAGGAGTTACCTAGAACTCCAAATTTCAATTGGAAAAATTTTAAAAACAAAGGATGACCCGGTGCACGAAGCTCCCGTCAATACATATCTTGGGGAGGGGTTTATTGTACGTAACATCCTGCTTTGCAGGAGTCTGTTTCTGAGACTTGAACCCGTGATCAGAAAGATTAAATGCACATATTAAAAAAAATATGGCAACAAGAGTAATTAGAATGCTATTTGGCTAACACATAAACTGGTCAACTCTATTTTAAAAAATATTTTTCCCACTGTCGAAAGGTTTGACAATTGCTCTAGTTTTTCCTTATAAATTAATTTGATTAAAAAAATAAGGTTATCCCCAAATCCTTTCATCCTACACTTGAGGGCCTGACTAGACTATTCATGCCCTCGCTACGTTAGGTCCAAGTTCATTATGGTTGACATGTGGAGCCATATATGCTACAACATACCCACACACATACTACATGCAAGAGATAAGTATAGAGATTCTTTATAAGCCTTCTCGTCTCTCAACTATACAAGTGGGACAAATTCATCCTACACTCGAGGGCCTGACTCGACTATTCATGCCCTCACTGTGTTAGGTCCAAGCTCATTGTGGATGATATAGGGGTGGGGAAAAATACCAAAAATTTGGTATGCCGTACTTACTGTACCGAAATGTACTAATTTTATGATAGATTGAAAAATTCAGTACGGTATAATACCGTATTGAAATTTTCAGTATTGGTATAGGATTTATATTGAAATTTTCAGTATACCGTACCAATACAAACTTTTATCTTAAATGGTATGATATTGATACTATATTATAATTTCGGTATACCGAAATTCCGGTATGGAATCGGTATGAAATTTTTTATACCGAATTTTAAAGTACAGTAACGATATACGAGTTGGTGGTTTGGTATACCGTACTGAACCACCCGTAGGCTGACATGTGCATGCATATATGGTATAGCAAACTCACACACGTACTATAATACTACCTGTAAGAGATAAATATAGAGATTCCTTATAAGCCTCCTCATATCTCAACTACCCAAAGTGGCACTATAGTAGTTAAAAAGGCCAAGAGAAGCACAAAAGAATCAGTTGAAACCCCATCAGAAAAACAAATAAAGGTACATCTTACCACTGTATGAAGACAGCTTCCATTTATTGGACAGAACAATTATAAATACACAGATTTCCCTCTCAAACAAGAAATCCAATCATTCAACCATACTTTTTCCAAATGTTATTTACCATAAATAGAATATAAATGTGTGCTTGTACTTGCTCATGCTACTGCCACTTAGAACTTTACCTTAAATGAAGCTGTTGGATGATATGGAATTCACCTAATGAAAAATAGGCCCAAATTCACAAAACATGTGAACAGACCTATTTGCTCCTTTGAGTGCTGAGCTGAACGTCTTCACTATGAGTAGCCCATTCAATGTTTTATCAATTCGGTATAAGTAGTTTTGTTTTCTTAGTTCTTCAGAGTTCTTAAGATAGTTCCTTGAGGGACTTTCCTAGTTTTAATCACCTATCAAGTCTACTAATAAATTTGTTGTTATCACTAATATAAAATTACACAAAAATAAAGCAATAGGCAATTAAGAGCATCATTAAAGGATGACGACAACAATAATAAAGCCTTATCTCACTAGGTGGGGTCAGTTATATAAATCCTTTTATGCCATTGAACTCTATCTCATATTGTATCATCATCTATACTTAAATAAATTTTATTTTATTTTATTGTTACTAACTAAGTCTTTTTTGGTCTTCTTTGTTTGATATGTGTGCTTGTCATAGTTTTACATTGCCTAACTAGACCATTTATTAGTCGTCTAAGTACATGCCTGTACCATCTTAAATGTGTCTCTAGGAGTTTTCCCTCAATAGATGCAACTCTGACTTTCTCTCTAATGCTCTCATTTCTTATTAAAGGACAGACAAATATAAAAAAAGTCATCTAAGGTAAGGGTTTAGAGTGGTTATAAAAAATAAACCTTCCCACATGGATCACCTGTGTGTGTGTGTGTAGAGACTTAGGTATTACACCTAAGGGTTCCTAGCCATCACACCATAGGGAGATTGTATCACACAACCAAAGAGAACTCTCAAAACTTTGATATCTATTCCATATTCCAGCATTACAGCATTACAGCATTACAGCATTACAGCATTAGACATATTTATAATAGGACTCACAAATGACTAACAACATAAATACTAGTAGATAGAATCATTGAAAACACAAAGGACTCATATAGACACATAGGAAACTTAAAATGCTCACACATAGGAAACTTAAAAGACTCATAAATATGCTACAATTTTCCAAGCATGGGAAATTAAAGTATATTGGAATTGTTAGTCATTTAATGCTGACTTTTGACTTCAACCCTTAGAAATTGATGAATTTTATATCATTTCCCAAGTAGGTTTATCATCTTCCAAGACATGCCAAATTAATAATGCAATTTTAGAATCTTTATTTTTGTGCTTAGAGACTTTTAATGGAGTTTGCAACTTGGCTCTATCAACTTTCCCGGTGAGAAAACTCGTCTCTGGTGAGTTAAAAGTGTGGAATCTTTCTTGAATCACGTTGTTGTTTGCTTGAGGTGTTTTTCCTTGCTCTCCTTGAACTCAATCACCTTTAGATTGGTAAATCATGGTTTCTACATCATTTAGATGAATTTGCATACCATCAAGTTGCTCCATCATGCTAACAAGTATCTCATCACGTTGATTATCAGTTAACTTTCCTCTAAAGCTCCTCTTGGGTCTTGTAGACATATTAAAGCCCTAAAGCTCTGATACCAAATGATGCAGCACAAATGGAGATTGAGTGTTGTATGATTTCGGAAGTAGAAATTTGGCATGAAGTGGTAAAGGGATTGTAGAAACTTAGGTATCACACCTTAGGATTCCTAGGCATCACAACCTATTGTTGATTGTACAAAGAAATGTAGAAACTTAGGTATCACACCTAAGGGTTCCTAGGCATCATACCACAGGGAGATTGTATCACATAACCAAAGAGAACTCTCAAAACTTTGATATCTATTCCATATTCCAGCATTACAACAGTCAACTCACAAAGGACTCGAGCAACATAAATGCTAGTAGATAGAATCATTGAAAACACAAAGGACTCATAAAGACACATAGGAAACTTAAAAGACTCATAAATATGCTATAATTTTCCAAGCATGGGAAATTAAAGCATATTGGAATTGTTGGTCATTTAATGCTAACTTTTGACTTGAACCCCTAGGAATTGATGAATTTTATATCATTTCCCAAGACATGCCAAATTAATAGTGGAGTTTTAGAATCTTTATTTTTGCACTTATAGACTTTTAACGGAGTTTGCCACTTGTCTCCATGTGTGTGTAGGCATATAACATAAAACACATTTAAACAAATAATAAATCAACTTCCACTCCTTTAATAGTCTCCAACTCCTACTGATTTATCTTTAATCATTTCATCATACAAGATCTTTATTTCATCGTACAAGATCTTAGTTCAATATTCCCTCTTTTAGAGCAACATATTCAATTAATCTTGTAGTTACATTTCATTGATTTACTCAGGCACAAGGAAAATACTAAAATTGAATCAAGCAAGAAACACCCTATTGAAATGAGGATTGAGACTACATTGACTCCCCCTAAGCAAACTCTAGATCTCAATTGGTGGATCTACAAGGATATGCTACAGGGAAACACATATTATACGCTTGAAAAATGTAACATTAGGCATTAGCAATTGAATGATAAATAGGCTGTGAACTTTTAAACATATTGGCTAATATGTCACGTAGTAAAACATTCTCTTACTTGGTGGAAATAATTTGTAAGCCCTAACCAACATTGCGAAGGAGGTGCCATGGCTTTGCAAAAGGAGAATAATCTGATACACTGGACTCAGAGGGCATAGGTTTTGAAGGAGCGCACAACTGCATGTGGGAGGAAATGCCCTCACAAGAATTGGTTCTGAGGACCCTTAGATGATCAAGGCCTAGGAAGACATCCACAATGATGTTGTTGGCCAGAGACGATAAAGAATGAAAGTCGAGGGTTGATGTCCAAACAAGCTTCTTGCTGAAGCTCATTGCCACAAGTAGTTAAGCATGGAGTGTCAAGAAACTGAAAGCGAAAGAGAGATACTTGGTATTATCTAATTCTTGTAGAGTTGTAGGACTTTTTCGAGGGTGACTAGGGACGATGGAGCGAAGGAGGCTACGCAAGGAAGAAGGCAGATTCTCCTTTGGTGGCTGTGGAAGTGAGGGAGGTTCAACAACAACAACAACAACATGATGGTGATGAGAGCTCGCATGTGCAGTGGTGTATGTGAATAGAGGAGCAGAGCCATTACTACAACAACATTACATGAGACGACATCACAACAGTGATGATAGTGGAGATGTTGCATACAAACGAGGAGAGGGAACGAAATAGTTTTTTTTTTATTACATGGTGGTATAAAATAATTGTTTTTTACAAAAAATATCCATCATTTAGTAGATTATACAAATTGTTTTTTTAAATGTTTTAAATAATATAACAGTGGGCGACTAATATGGATTAACCATTATTTGGATGATAGTTAGAATATCTTTACATTTGTTTGCTTTTGCAGATGTTTGATGGAAAACATTGATTAAAAGTGTCTTTTTAGATGCATAGTGATGGATTGATTAGGGCAATTCTATTGAGGCATTAGGTTCACCGTTGGAATGTATGTTTCATCCGTTGTGATGCGTTTGAAATTCCTTTGGAGCTGTCATTGTTTCCTTTCTTGACATTGTAATTTGAACTAATTTGGATGATTTCCTAAAAGAGCACATTACATATGACAAAATTATCTTAAAGAAACATAGAAGTTTCATTATTTATCATAGATGATAATTTAATGGATTGGCACGAAAGAGAGAGAGAGAGATGAAAATGAAGTTGTGAAAAATTATTCCACCTAAGTTTTCAATTATTCATTAAAAGGGCAGCCTGGTACACGAAACTTCTACCAATGCAGGATCCCAGTGAAGGATCGGACCACATTGGGTCTATTGTAGGTAGCCTTACCCTAATTGCAAGAGGTTGTTTCTGCGACTCAAACACGTTGCCATAAAGTCACACGGTAATACCATTGCACCAAGGATCCCTTTCATTGTAACAGGTATTGTTGCACATTCAATTTTATCTATGGGCACATGAGATGCCAATAAGAAATTCTAGTGAATCTCGATTGTAACATTTTGTTTGTTTGTTTGGTTTTGCCATTATGTGTGCATAGGCTTTGACATTTTTTCTAGATTAGCATATCGTTAAGAAGTTTTTTTTTTTACTTTTCCTATTGGCTTGAAGGGAGCCTTGGCACAACGGTAAAGTTGTTGCTTTGTGACCTAAAAGTCAAGGGTTCGAATCCTAAAAATAGCCTCTTGCAAAAAGTAAAATAAGTCTGCGTATAATGAATACTTTCTCGGGATCCCGCATGGCCGGAGCTTCGTGCACTAGGCTCATGTTGGCTTGTTCATATAGATGATGATATAATAAGGGATAGAGTCAAATGGTGTAGTAGGATCCATGTAACCGACCCTTCACGTAGAGGGATAAGACTTAATTGTTGTTGTTACTATTGTTGTTATTGGTTTGTTTAATTGATGCGAATAAACATTGAATCATTAATTTTGGAAGGCACATCTTCATGTCATAGTTTCATGATATTTTGTTTCTCAATCATGTTAGGGACTCTGTTGTTTTCAAAAATGAGCAAAGTACGTTCTGAAATGGCATCTACTGAAATGTGGAAGGTAAGTAAAAATATCAACTACTACTTAGTTCTGCACATTTGCTTGGTTTATCATACTGTCTAACGAGCAAAGAGGTATATATAGGTTTCAAAAATTGGAAGTGTGAGTACAGGTATTGAGAAAGAGAAAGTTGCTATTTTTAAAGCCTAAAGCTTATCGTTTATTATTGGAACAGAAACTATTGTTAGTTCATCTTTATGTCTTCTTCAAATTAGGATACATTAATGATATAAAAATTGATTAATTCCTAAAATGTGTTTGTGATAATTTAATACTTTTGTAGAATTTTTCTGGTATGTTGATTTTTTTTCCATATTTTATTTTATTCTAGTGACTGGTTATGATTCCAACGATATAATATGCCTATATAGCTGTTATCAACAATATTTTATTGTATTATCCTTTTCCCAGATTCCGTTCTGGTGACAACGAGAACAGTTAGGCAATCGTGTTTTCAGAATGTTGTACTAAATGCACAAATTTCAAACAGTGACTTGTGAACTATGTATTAAATTATGAACTTTTAACTGAATGATTTTTCTTGCCCATCCATTTGATCAAATGAGCTTTAATAGTTGCTTATCTTTGCTACCTGTAAAATGACATTTCGCTTCAATCTCACTCAAAGATTACTATATACTTGATAATTTATGCAGGTTGCAAGTTTGGCAGCTGTCAGTGTTCTATCTTTCACATCATCTGCTGTTCTAGCCCTTTCTACTACTGTACCAGTATGTTATTGATACTTGCTAAGTTTTTCTATTAAGTGCAACTGACATCCATTTCACACTAGCATTTTACATATTTCTTTGCAGTTGGAGATGCTTTCGCATTGGCCTTCACAACATTCAGAGAGCTTAATCAGTTCAATTTTTATTTTTCTCTATTATTTTATAGGTATGCACCTTTCGGATGAAAAGTTGAAATGAAACATAATAAAATTAACAGTAACATATGCATGTGGACCCATGCTTATCTGCTTTATCGCATATCTTTATTAAAGTCAAATGGATATTTGTGATAGGCCTTCTTTGCTAATGTTTGTGTACCACACAGGTTTTTTTTGGTTGCTAACAATTCCTTGGTCAGTAGTGAGATTTACTATATGACGTCTTACCAGACTTTGGGTGCGTGCTCATGATTTTGCTTACCAACTCAGATTTAGGGTTTACATTATCAAACATTAATCAATAATAACATGATATGAGCACCCCGCACCAGTTTAAACATGAATTGCAAAATCAGATCCTGGAAGTGACACAACACAAAATATGACTTGGGAAAATGGAACGTTGGCACTACTTGTCCTTTTTGTCAAATAAATTATTCTTTTTTTTTACTTCATAGTTCATATGATTGGTATTTAGAAAGATTAACTAATTTTACATCATATATATATTTTTTAAAAAATAATGCAACATAATCACAAAGCGACATGAACTGTCCGGTCCGATTTGCTTCCTTATTTATCTTCATTGCAAATGATATTATAAAATTTCTTACAGGTTCATCAGTGCCCTCAGGCTTTGTCTTATGGGTCATGAGAGATATGCCGCCTCCACATGTAGCTTATACTCATAGACCATCACAGTCTACTGTTGTAACTTTCATAAGAGAGCGAGATTCAGCTTCTCAAAATCCACAATGGAGGGATACTGTAACATCTTCACAGAATAAGGTGAGACCAGAATCTATGGACCTTTTCTGTTCTTTTTACTGCATTGATGCAAAATTCCTTTGAATTTCTGAACTTCCTCTTCTTCAGTAATTATATAATCACATTAGTTATCAATCTCTTCAACAAGTCCAAGCTATTCCTCTAGATATTGGAAACTGATTTATTTGCTGCATGATATGTTGACGCCCCTTCTGATCGTTCACTGTTAGACTTTCAGTTACAGCAACAGATGCATTTTTTTCTTTCTCCTTGCATAGAAAGGATAAGATTCATGTAATAGCTTAATAATGACAATTTATTTTCTTTTTCCCTTGAAACTCTACTCCTATGTTATTTGAAACTCCAACACAACTCTTAACCTGTCTTGATGTTTGTGGCCAGCGATTCTTAGGTTTTGTTTACAGCCTCTGCGCTTTGTCATTGCAGTGTCTTAAAGCAAGTCCCATATAAGATGTTCACTCCCATACTGATTTATTAGAAACAGTGGAGGATTCCTTTCACCAGTCACCATCCTCGGAGACAAAGCGACAAAGGTGGCTTCCAACACTTGACCATTCATACAAACTGATCTTCTGCTCGCTTCAATGAAATGGGAAACCCATTTAGATCTCCAACTCCATGGCAAATTGGGTGAGATGGTATGATCAGCTTCATTAGATTTGTACATAAATAAAGGTCAATCCAGTTTTGGCAAATAGTGTTAATCCCTTGTTACTAGGGTCGATTTTTTTTTTGGTCCTTGTTTTTCTTGTTAAAAAAAGCACAATGTCACTTCGATCCAATTACTTTAGTTCTTTGGTCTTTTTCTACTTATGTTGGTGTAGGGTGTAAATGAGTCAAGTCGCTCGTGAGCTATTCAGGTCTTGGTTTGAAAAAAAAGTTCATTCGAGTTCATTTGATTAAGTTAACAAACCGAGCTTGAGCTTGATTTCGAGCTTGAAAATATTATGGAGCTGAGCTCGAGTTTAATAGTATTTGGTTCGTAAATTTGTGAATATGTTCGTTTAGAGGTTCACGAATGTATTCATTAAGAGACTTGTGAATATAATCGTTTACTCATTAAACTTTTAAATGGATCATTTTCAAACTGAGTTCGAATTAAGTTTGTTTAACTTTTAAACAAGTCATTTTCCAATGGTGCTTGAGTTGATCGCAAATTATTTAATTTTATTATGAGCCGGCTCGACTTTAAGAATTAAAACTCGAACTTGAGTCAAGCTTAAGCTTAAGAATTAAAGTCCGAATTTGAGCTAAGCTCAAGCTTAGGTAAAATGAACCGAGCTTGAGTCTGTTATTACTCGGTTTTATTACACCTCTATTGGTGTGTAATAATTTTGATAAAATAGCAAAAGTGGGGGAAATACTTAGTTTTTTTCCCCTTAAGCTAACTTCAATTTAACGTTTGAACAATGGCCAACATAAATTTGAAGTTTTTTTTATATAAAAACTTCAGATATAATAGACGATCTTCACACTTGCCGTTTTTGCTGATAATTTCTACGGTTTTATCTTGTTACTTAAATTGAAAATAATTTTGGCTTCTTGAAAATAATTTTATCATCTTGGCATTTAGATGTCGAGATTGTAATCAACTACATCACGTCGTGGATAGAGACATTGAAGGATTTTGTAGGCATTTTTCTCTTAAAATGGATCATACAAGTATGGAACATTGGATTTCTCAACCATTCACCATGAATATTTCTTGATTTATAGGACTAAATTAATCATCTCAAATTAAATATTACTTGGTTCATGATATTTTTATTAAAGATTAATTAGCTCCAAATATCGAAATGGTAATCTGCCCAATATTTTTTTAAAAAAAAATATTTAAAATGTTCATTTGTTTGAAGAATCACATTTTGTTATGATTTACAAAAGGAGCAATCAATAATTTAATTTGTCCCGTACTAATCCACTATAAGTTAATTACAAGCAAAATTTTCTCTTGATTTAACACCAAAACAACAATTACTTGTACCATCAAATCAAAGATCAATAATTCTTTTTTTTTAGTTGGCACAATATATTTAATTTTTTTAACTAATTAATAATGGAGTGACCAGTTCAGTCTATGAAAATTTGTCACCAGTCACTAGGATAAATTAAGAAATGCTTATAGAGGCACATCCAGACAATGACTGTTCTTAGGTCCGCTTCTCATTGGCGGAAAAATCTCCTAGTGCGTCACAGTTGAGATTCAAAGCTTAGATCTCTTAGTTATCCATTGAAGGACTTAACATTGTACCATTACCAAGAGGGTGTATCATTAAAACAAAAAGAGGTGCAACACGAGGACATTCTAGAGGTCACCCATCCTAGTATTATTATCGCCCAAGTACACTTAATTTCAGAGTTTTGATGATAAAAAATAAAATAAAATAAATAATTATTCTAAAAATGCCCCCAATGGATTGGCGCTATTGATACTTGCATGAGTATTTATTCCAATAGGTCTTAGGGTCAATTTTTAGTGATGCAAAATATCTCGTTGGGTGCCTAATCTCTCCTATAAAAAGGGTTGTTGTGCTAGGACAAAATGCCCCCTATGATTTACCTACTTATATCTTACCCTAAGGCCGACAATATTAAACTGCTTGGGGTGAGCGATATTACATTTTGCTCCAATAATTATTCTAAAAATACCTCTATGGGTTGACATAGTTGGTACTTACATGAGTGATTGCTTAAATAGATCTTGAGATCAATTCTCAGTAAGTGCAAAATGTTTCGTTAGGTATTTAACCTTTCCATGCAAAGGGCTACTGTACTGAGAAAAATACCCCCTGTCATGTGAAAAAATCACTCTGTGAGGCTACCTAAAATTAGTATTTATGACTAAAATAAATAAAGAAAGTTTAATGGCAATTTACCAAACAATGTAGGTGATTATACTTTTTTCCCCAATCACGTATATGGTTTTGAAAATATTCCGAGAACGTAATCTCTCTTCCTTTTTATTTATCTCTTTCTCTTTCTTTTTTATTTCTCCCTTCTTTTTTACTTCTCTCTCTCCCTTTTTACCTCTCTCTTCCCTTTACAGTTCATCCAAAAAAAATTCAAACCACGTTTTTTACTATGTTGCTGGCTTTTCGAAACCAGCAACACAATGTTATTATTGATTTTTAGGTCTATGAAATTGGCAACACATGTCAATAATATAATGTTGCTGGTTTTCGAATGTATTGCTGATTTTCAAAAACTAACAATAATATTATTACTGACTTAAATTTTGAGAGATTATAATATGGATTGAATCACGAGACACACAATATATCAAATTGAAACTCATTCAGAGATCTTAAATTTGATATATTGTACATCACGTGATTAAATCTGAATCAAAAGTTATCATTTTTCAAAGTTTATCCAAGATACATGTTGTAGCAACTACGAAACCGTAGTTGCTATGACTAAAAGTTCAATTTTAAGAGGTTATAATTTTTTATTCATATTGAATCATGAGATACACAATATATCAAATTGAAATTTTTTAAATGAGCTTTGATTTGATATATTATGTGTCTTGTAGTTATAGTCTCTCAAAGTTATAACTTGTAGTTGTAACATTTACGATTTCATAATTGCTACAACGTATTGCTTATCTTCAAAAGACCATAACTTTTGACTGATTTTAAACCATAGGACACAATATATCAAATCGAAGCTCATTTAGAGATCTTCGATTTAATATATCATATGTCTCGTGATTTAATCTCAGTCAAAAGTTATTGTCTCTCGAAATTTAATTTAGCAACAATGTTGTTGCTAGTCTTTTGAAGACCAACAACACGTTATAGCAGCTATGAAATTGTAATTGTTACTATAAGTACTCTGAGTTAGTTTTGATGTGATCAACGAGGTTAAGTTGGACCCTACGATTTTGATGTCTTGTGTTTGAGTTGTGAGACCGTTGGCCGGCTAGAAGGGGGGTTGAATAGCCCTGCACAAATAAAAGAAACGAACCCTTCTCGGACTTTAAATAATACTTGCATAAAACAATTAAATAAACTAAAAAAGTAGATACTCAGAGGATTTACTTGGTTACAATCGGAGAGGTTGTTAATCCAAGGGATAGAGTAGCACTAATTTCTCCTTCAGGTGGAGAAGCCTCTTTGCAACAGTGTAAGTACAGAAATTGAGAAACTAAACATAAACTAAGATGTGTACAAGTGTTGATGCAAGAATACTCATTGTTCTTTAGCTTCTAGACCAAGAATGTATTTATAGCCTTGGTCGGGGCACTTAGAAGCGTTCTAGGCACCTGGAGGGGGATAAAACTTTATCTCTTTCGCAACGGATTACGGTCAAATGCGATCTGGATAATAACGAGGTTTCGGGCACCTGGACCCTTAAAGTCAATAGGGTTGACTTTTTCGGTATAGGACCTTTGCTCTGGTTCTACTTGCCTTGGTCTGGGTTTTTTGCTCAGGTTCCGCTCGTTGGGTGATTTCATCCATCCGAAATAGGGCTCACCTGAACCCAACTTCCAGCCTTCGAGCAAACTTCCACTCCGGCTTCTCGTCCCTCGGAAACGCCACTTGCCTCCTTCTCGTCCACTCACGTACTCTTCCGTAGCACCTCATCCCTCGGGCACACCGAGCCTGTCGGCTCTCTCCTATACCGTACTTCTTGCTAACTGCGTTTTTTGCTCGACTTCCTGTGCTCATAAGCTCCTGCACACTTAGACATAAGGTTAAACACAATAGGACCTAACCTAACTTGGTTGATCACATCAAAACCACCTTGGGGTTCCAACACGAGTGTGCAGGAACTTAGAAATACAAAAAGTCGAGCGAAAAATGCAGCTAGCAGAAGATGGACCGGGAAGCTAGTCGATAGACTCGGTACATCCGAGAGACGAGGTGATGCGGAAGAGCATATAAGTGGACAAGAAGGACATGCACGATATTCGAAGGATGAGAAGTTGAGGAGGAAGTCTGCTCGAGGAGGTCTGAATTGGGTTTGGATAAGCTCCACTCTGGATGGCTGAAAATTTACTCAAGCGACCAGAGCAGAAGTCGAACAAGTCAACACAAAGTTGACTTGTCCAAGCATCTGGACCAGATCCAAGTGCCCGGCCCAGGTCCAGGTGACTAGACCAACCTGGTATAGAATAGGAGCTTCATCGAGATGTTGCTACGGATGACGTTAGGAGTCCACATCAGCAACACTACAGGTGTCCGGACCAGCCCAGACGCTCGGGTGAGGATAAAATTTTATCCTAAATCCGTCGAAAAGTCATTGCGAAGAAGATAGAGTGCATCGCTGGGCGCCTCAACCTACTCTAGGCGCCTAGAACTACCACGTCAACCAACAAATAAATTTGACTAGTAGGCTATAAATAGAGCCCTGGTCCTAGGAGTTTAACACAACACTTGTTAACGAATTCTGAGCTTTAATTTCCAATTCTGTTTTAACCTTTCTACACTTTTAACATTGTAAGAGGCTACTTCGCTTTTGGCAAAAGGAGATATTTCTATGGGAGATTTTACTGTCTTGGATTAGCAACCTCCCTGGTTGCAAACTAAGTAAATTCTGCCTCTTCTTTAATTTATGTTTATTGTATTTCTAACTAATTAACTTGTGTTTGTCTTTGCTAAACAAGAAAGCAAAAGAAGTTGTAATTTTATTTGTGGGCAATTCACCCCCCTCTTGCCATCCTAACCAAGACCTACAAGTAGTATCAAAGTCCAACCGCCTTAGAATGACTAACAACCAACTACAGTAACTAGACGATAGCCGGATCTATCATCTACCCACTAGAGTTCTAGGGGAAGTTCGCGTTTTGAAAACGACGAATGGAGGTATTATTCAAAACATATTTTAATATTTTATTTATAATTAAATATGATTTTGAAGCACCCAAGAACAAGAACATAGAAGAATTTGAAGAGCACGATGAGTTCACAGCAAATGGCAAGGCTGAGTTCCACCTTTTGAGTGTACTACCAGCTAAGGAACTCGACAAAATAGACATATACACTTGTACAAAAGAACTTTGGGAAAGTTCTTAAAACTCCACAAAGAATCAAAAGAATTAGAATTCAACTCTTCGATGGACACCAATTCATCTTTAGAAGAATTCGAGACAAAGAAGATTACCGAAACTACATTAATAGCTGAATATCTACCTGAAGACAAGGAAAACGTTTTTGGAAGAAAGCAACAATGAAGGAAGAGTCATTTCTGAATAATACAACAATAAAGGAGGAATAATCAAACTACATTTTGACGACACGGTAAGTGAGGTATGTTAGCTTCCTCCTGACCAATTATATAAATGTATCAAAATGTTAAGTAAATATTTATGCAAAATTAGGTTAAATTATAGAGTCAAAGAAGAACTATGCTTCCTTAATAGAAAATTTTAATAAATTAAAGGATGAAAATGAAAAATTGATAGAACAAGTAGAAATTTTAGAAAAGATCATGCATGCAGCATGCTCAAATGTTTTACAAATACCAAAAAGAAATATTACATATAATGGAAGGCTAAAATGGTATATTAAAAACATAGGAGCCAAATTATAAAAGTAGTTAGACAATATATTCCTAGAAAATATTTGACAAACCCAGTAAGTAAAATTTTATTTTGGGTTTCCAAGTCATGCTTAATCTGATTAAATTAATTTTTATACATACTAAAATTTATATTTAGTTTAAAATTAAATATTGTTTACAAAATTAATTATTTTACATGATTTTTTTTCATGTTTTGTGTTAAATTGTTTTTGTGAAAAATGAAATTATTAACCGAAAAAAATTTGAAAATTATTTACCTTAATATTATTTTTTATGTATTTCCTAATAAAAATCAGATTTTTAAAATTAAAATTATTTCAAAAATAGATTTTTTTTTTTGAAAAATTTGACTTTTTTTGTGATAATGAGTTAGGTTTTTTGTTTGAATAAAAATTTTAGAGATTTTTTTAGTAATTATCTGATTTTTGTGATTTTTTCAAAAAATATTATTTTAAATCTAAATTTTTTCGGAGAGAAATTTTGAAAAACCTGATTTTTTTTATTTTTTTTTGGATAAGGAGCGTTATATTTGGAACGTTGAAATCAGAAAGATTTTTTTGAATTAAAAATCTATTTTAAACATTTAAATTTGAAAATAATTATTTCTGTTCAAACAAAAATTATTATGGTTAGATAATAATACTTTGTTCGTGATTTTTTTCATATTTCTAATACTTATATTTGTCATTTACCAAAATTTTAAATATTTTTCGAAAGATAAAAATAATTTTAAATTATTTTTTTTTATCAAAACTTAGGTTTATTTGATAAAAATTATTCCATTTTAAAATTAATTTTGGTAAAATGTAATATTACTGTAAATTCTTTTAAAAACCCCAATAATATTTCCAATATTTTTTATTTAGTTTTTCTATTTTCTCTACTATTTTTTTTTATGTGATCAAATTGGGAGAGAGAATAAGTTAATGGGGAGGCCATTACTAGTCATTGCATAATTTTTACAAAATTTTATTTGTACTTGTTGCAAAATTATTTCTCGTACTTATTGCCAAATTTATTTTCTTAAGATGTTTTATTGTTTGTTTGTCCTAACTTAACTTGCGTTGATGTACATCAAAAAGGGGAGATTGTAAATATCCCAGATTAATTTTGATGTAATCTATCAGGTTAAGTTAGGTCTGTTGGTGCAATATCCTTTAGGTCAAGGTTGACCTAGTTGACCAAGCTTGAGTCTTGGTCATGGTTTCGATGTTTGA
>JBBMJZ010000126.1:3044576-3056801 GCA_037833815.1 Zingiber zerumbet
AAAACCCCACTTACCAGTCGACTGGTGAAAGTGCCAGTTGCTTGCCCTCTGTGAAATTTCGACCGTTACAACCCAATGGCTCGATACCAGTCGACTGGTAAAAGTAAGTCGACTGCTCCACACTGGCTGAGCGAACAGAAGCATTCTATTCTCTCCCAGTCGACTGCATGGTTTAAAGTGTCATGCCGAGTCGGTCGATACAGGTGAAACATCTCGTTCCGCTTGGCGACCGGCACGACCTTGGCACCAAACCCACAACGGCTGCGACGTGTTGGGCGACCCTGTTGTCGTAGCGGAGAGGTCGCTCGCCCACACAACAGCAACGGAGGGGTCGCATAACCCTCCGTTGCCACCGCGGAGGCGTCACACGACCTTGCGGCCGCTGCAAAGGGGTCGCACGACCACCACGATCGCACCGGAGGAGTCATGCAATTCTCGTGGCCATAGCTGCGGGGTCACGCAACCCCATGGCAGTGCCGAAGTTGCGCGAGCTCGTGAGTTGTGTTGGATTTCAGATTTTTTTTAATTAAACTTAGGTTAATTATTTTAATAAACTCTTAGCTATGATGGAGATAATCTAAAGAGGCTTTATTAAACCCTAATAAAATGATCTAATTAATTTTATATTTCATTTATTTTAATTTAAAAATTATAATAAAATTATTTATTTATTTATCTATTTTCATATCTTTTCCTTTTTTTAAAAGATTATTTTTTATATTGTTTATTTTTTAAAAATATTTATGTTAAATATTTTATTTTTTAGTTAATATATTTTATATTTAAAAATACCAAAATTATATCGGTACGGCACAATACGGTACCGAAATCGTATCGTTCCGGTCCAAGGTCGAAACCTCGGCACAGGTCGAAATTTTAAACCTTGGTCGACTGTACCAGTTGATATGACTATGAAAGTACCAGTCGACTGGTACCTCGAGTACAATCCCTCAGCACTCGAATCCTCACCCTCACGACTCACTTGACGCTTTCTTGTAGCCTTGATCTCTTGCCTTCAAGCCTACTTCCTTTGGCTCTCGCCCCTCAGATGCATCCTAGCCCGCGACTTATCCCAATGCCATCCTTCACGTATACCTTGAAGTCGCTTCCCTTTGCCCTTGTCCTTGCTTCCTTGTCCACAGTCCCTCGGATGCTCTATCCTTCACTGGATCTGAACCTATCAAGCTGAGTCATATGTGTATCCTGCAAACCTGCACACTCATATATACATGTCAAATACAAGGGTGATCCTAACTTAAACCCTTTGTCCAAACATCAAAACACATGGTCGCACGGACCATTAGGATTGCTCTAACAAATCTTTCTACCTGTTTCTCTCTCCCCGTTTCTCTCTCCCCTATTTTCTCTCCAGCTAAAAAAGGATCTCAATGCCACAGAAAAATACTTCTTCGCCTTACAAAAAAAAGCAAAACAAAATTGTTAAGGAAAAAACGATGCTTGTGAATTTAGGGAAAATGAGACATTAAAGTAGCTGGACAAGGAACTAAGGAAATTGATATGAAAGAATAACAAGTACCAAAAGGCAAAACAACAATAGCTTGCTTATTGGATGGAGGTTTGCATGTTTATTGAGGTGATGAATTTGAGGGAAGATGGGAAGGGGAATGGGCCAAGAAAAACCTATAAAGAAGCAAGGTTTCATAAGCATATGCAGGCAATATGTTGTCAACCCCACTACATAACATATATATGCAGTTTGTGGGGCATATGTAGTATTCAAAATATTCATATCAATAGAAATGACTATATATGTGGAATAAAACATATTTATTTATCGATGCAACCAATTCATACTTTCACATAGAAAGAACTATGTCAATCACACACAGCAAAAAAAAAGCAATATTAATCAATAATGTCAAATTGATTCAAATAAGTTCTTTTTTGCAGAGAACATATGCTGTGTGGTTATATGTGGCTTGTGTAATGTAGGCAGCCACATATGTAGCCTAAAGTGGGAGATTTTGAAAACCATGTAAACATATTAGCATAACTATGCTCCTTCCCTGCCCCCTTCTTGCGTCATATTCATTCATCCAGATCAACATAATAATTTAATTTTGGACAAAAGAATAAAGCAATTCGGGGATCAAGTAAAAGATTTGGTCACAGCACCTGCTAAATAATTCATAATGAGAAATTGTTGGCCAAGACAAATATGAAGTGGTACTTTCTAACTTCTACTTTTAGTTTTTAATAAAAGAAGCAGAGGTAACAACAGAAGTGGGAAGCAATACACATATATATCTATTTTCACTTCTGTTGAGGGAAAAGATTAGAACTCAATTAAGACTTCAATGGTCAACTATTCGCTGGAAAGGATTGTTGGATATTTGTACTTACAACAGAAACTGATTTTACAAGTTTGACTATGTGGGTAACAAAGGCTTGATAGATGTCTTTATGGACATAGAACCTTTCCGCACCAGCACAATTCTGTCCACCGGATTGTAGAGCACCTCTCATGGCAATTTGCACAACCTAAAACAACAAATTATAATTGAAGAGACCAGAAATTGGCATATTGGCATATAATATTTTTTCTAGATATGATTTTTATAATAAGGGAAAAAATATATATATATATAAAACTAGCTCCACTAATAATAGAAAAGGATTAGCTTTTTATCATACAGAAGGCAAATCTACATCTTCGCACACTATGAAAGCATCTTTTCCACCAAGTTCAAGTGTGACTGGTATTAGGGTCTCTGAAGCCTTCTGCATTATCTGAAATGATCATGAACAAAGACATTATGAATAAGGTAAAAAAACAATTTCACAAGCATAGGTTATTGCATTCAAAAACACTGATGGAAAGACATTTATGTTACATGCAAACTTGTTCTTAACAGTTATAAAGTAGAACATCAACCAGAAGCCTAGAAGTCTTTCCAACAAAGAAGCTAATCATGACAACAATAATTAAGACCTTGTTCATACTACCACTATTTACAATAGCAACTAAAGAGACTCATGCCTATGGGGAATGTTAGATCTCTTTCCTAACTTTTAATGGGATTTATGGGTATCTAGCACATAGTTTAACAGACTTAATACTATTTTTGTTTTGCAGAAAATATTTTCCTAGGAAAATATTTTTTAGGATTTTGAATATCTATATTTCCATAAGATGGAAGCGCACTGGAGGATAGACTATCTCGGTAGATGTACTGAACAAAGGTTATGTCTCCAAGGCAAGAGATGCACATCACAAGCTTTTTCTTTTCGTCCTGACCAAGGATGGCTACAAGACCCCATTGAAGCCCATTAGTGTAGGAGCAAAAGGTTAATCCCCTCCCAATAAAACCATGATATGGATTTGAATCCTTGATCTTTGCTTGGAAGCCCTCCAGATATAGCCTGTTTCATACTATACCAAACAACTGCTGGTCAATACAATAGTTAATAAGCACCAACAATGCACACGATGTTGACTCCACTTATTAAAGCACAGATAACATCAAAAGTACAAAAAATTTAGCAACATTATCTTTGATGATGCCATGCTCCACAAGAAAAACAAGTCACAATAATAGTAATGAAGCTGATTACCATCTTGCCCACGCCAGGTGAACCAACAAAGATAATTTTGTCAACTGAAGACACAAGTGCTTGTCCAGTTTCTGCAAATCTAAGGGTAAAATCAGAATTAAACTTAAATGTGATATAGCTCACAGCACATCTATGTATTCCTGAACCAACAATACCCTGTAACTATGTGAACCAGATTTTCTGGAGCTCCTACAGCAGCAAGAGCAGCTTGAATGATTCGGAAATAAAAGCATCCAGACCAAGTTGCATGCTCCGAAACCTACATATCTCTTTTCCAATTCAGGCAAAGGAAAATTTCATAATCGACAATAATTATTTGAACTGACCAGTTTGGAGAACAGAGGATAACAAATTTGTCCAGCTTTATAATGAACAGAGGATAACATCTACGCCCCACCTTACTTTTAAATCAAATTGACTCGCCTAATGCTAGATGAGAATATACAAACTATAAAGACCTTGAGACTGTCAATAGATGTTTCATTTGCACATAAAGATTCTCAAAGATTAGGAGAAAAGATAATACATCGAATTGTGTTAATCATTGATAGGATCAAACAAGAGTTCACAAATCATGCCTGAATTATAGATTTTGCAAAGAGGTCCCAGATAGAATTGCATCATTTTTAATCTAGCTCACATTATTTAATATAATTAATAGAAATAAAATGGTTTGCCCATATATCAACAAAAGCCATGTAATTTGATTTTCCTTGCAACCCTGGCCACCCTGAAATGGGAAATCCGCCAATAACAGCTCTCTTTTATTCATGAACCATGTAGATGTAAAATAGACTGACGTTTCCAGTGGTTGAATTTTCAGAAGAAACTAGGTTACTAAAAACTAGCAAAAAGAATTTTAAAAGTTTAAGTTGCTTCAATTTGATATAAGGCGACTATTTTTCTTGATAAGCTATCTTTGAAATGAAGGCCAAATCAGACATATGGAAAACAGAAAATTCATTTGAAAAATTTCAAATAGATAATTGTTAGCTTTCAACAGAAATAATCCCCCATGCAATTTCCACAATGAATCATGATTACTGAAGAACTTCATAAGACTACATAAGTGAAATGCATTGTTCTTCTAAATACATGATATTAAATTAAAAAGGAAAAACAAAAAGATTAAATAATACCTTTATAACAACAGCATTTCCAGAAAATACCGCTGCCAGCATGGGATTGAACACATTGTGGAAGGGGTAATTCCAAGAAACAATGGCACCAATGACCCCAAGGGGATAGAATTCAACTTTTGCTCTCTTATGCAACATTGAGCGGCCAGAAGATCTGGAAAGATAATAACTTTAAAACATCATAAGATTGATGACGTTGTACTCTTTTTGATAATTGCATAATTTACTAATGTAACAACATTAGCTACTTTATAGTAGTAGATACTATTTCTATGATATATAAGATAGATATTACTGAGACACTGAAAGGTGTTAAGAATGAGACATACATCTTAGATTCATGCTCATCTTCCCAGTTAAATGCCAGTAGGATTGTTGGAAAAGTAATTTTGAGCAATTTATGGTGTCGAAACCCATAGATGAGCACTCTAGACAAGTCCCAGCAGATTTCTATAGTGAGTTTGTATAATCCTATCAAATTATATTTTATATATGCAGACAGTGAGCTCATTTGGTAGAGAACAAATTAATCTCAAACATTCAAATGGTCATAAGATACATGACTGATTCTTCCCATAGTGCAATGCTATATTTATAGCATCCATTTCAGCAAACAGATCCCGCCATAAAACATCAAGGGGGAGACAGGCATGACAGAGCATTTCATAGCCCAGCCAGTCTCAGAAAATAAGCTATCTGCAGATTAATCTTCCATAACAAAACATTGTTAGGCGAAGCAATTTGCTTAGAGCAGCAATGTTATGGGTATGGAGATTGGTAAATGTTGAGCCCATCCATTTCGATTGGATGGCGTGCTATGAACGAAGACAGAAGATTCTGCAGAGAGAGAGAGCAGTTAGGCTGCATAGCACAAAGAAATTGATATCTGTACATTTGGTTGATATCCAAATTGACAAGAAAGTGTCTAGGAGCAGATTGAGGTGCTAATGGATAAGCTTGGGCAATCAGCGTCAGCATCAAATCTATTTGAGGTGAGATTTTTTCCTTTCATCATCTTAAGTAATTGATTGCATTTCAATTATGTTGTCAATCAACATGCTTTAAATATAATTTTGATGAGGTGCATCTGAGAGTGGCATGCAACAAAGAATCTATCGGGTCAACAATAATCAGCAGCAATTTTGGTAAGTTCCAAAGTTGAAATATTCCAATCAAAGGTAGGATTTATAAGCCCTTTCTTGTGCTTGGGGTTGTCATTTTGTAAAGGTTTGATTTGTGATTTGGAGTTATGATCTGTGTATTTGAGTGGTGTTTGTAGTGGAAATGACGTATATTTTGTGGACCACAGGACCAGAAAAAAAAAATGAAGGGCGGGATGGTCCCACCAATGCCTTAGGAAAAAATAAGAGAAATTTACGTTGTTTAGATTTTAACTTGAGGATAATCTATTACGGAAGCAAGTTGTGAGTGTAGATGCAGAGTCTAGTGTTTAATGCTTGACGTATATTGAGAATTAGAATTTGCGTTAGATTTTCCATTGTTGCATCCAAATTTGAAGATCTATATGCTCTATAAACCAATGTTCTAAAAATCGGTATAGGTGTCCGCCTAGGCGTTTGGCACTAGCCAGCCGCACCGAAAACATGCTAGTCGGCCAGCCTAGTCAGCTTTAGCGCCTAGGGGGGATTAAACGGCCCTAGGCATCGACTAATCGATCGAATCGTCTAGGCACCGCAGAAATAGTACAAGGTTTTCATGATTTTTTTATTAGTTTGGGCTTTTAAATTTAAAGCCCAATTTAAAAAAAAAACTGAAATGTAACCTTGAGTTTGTGTCCGATGATAATATTAAGTTTATGTCCGATGAAGAACAAGTTGTTGACAAATTATAGAGGAGAAAAATGGAATAAATTTGTAATATTTTATTAGTTGTGTAATTTTAAACTCATTTTAAATTTGATTTATTGTGTTGGAGTTATAGAATGTGATTTATTATGTAATTTATATTGATACTATGGAATCCGCCTAGTAGCGCCTAGTCCCCGCCTAGGCGCTAGGCGCTAGTCTAGCGCCCGACTAGCGTCTAGCGAATTTTAGAACCTTGCTATAAACTAGTTGTGGTTTCATTATATCATTGGTATTCCTATTTAAATCTATTCTTGTATATTATATTTGAGCAGTGAGCAGAAGAAGATGCATAAAAATGGATTTCTTGGAACATGGATTTGGCTGTTGATTTATATATCATCTATATTGATTGATTGAGTGATGAGTTGAAATGTATCTGTAGTCAAATGATAAGAGTTAATGTCAATTTTTCTCAAAATAGTTGTGATCTATCTAGCCATAGTGGTGCTTGAAGGTTTTGGACATGGGTATTGCAATATCAAAAGCTATGGAAGGAATGAACAAATATAAATACAAAGACAAATTTAAAGAAATTCTTACTGCAAAATTAGATTTACACTCCATGAAGTAACATATGCATTGTTTTGGGGGAAAATGATAAACGAAATACATAATTTGCATGCAAATGAAATATGCAGCTAGTCTTGGAGTGAGATACGATATTTGACCTGTATTCAGGCTTTAACCACTTTTCACCCTCAGCTAGAAGCCAAGTAATCTTTTCACATGTTGTCATAATTTCTCCTAAAGAAGCATCGACCATAGTCTTCCCAGTATCCCGAGAAGAAATCCTAGAACAAGCACACAATCATCGGATAGTTTTGTACTAAGTTCACCCTTCAACATTGATTGCAAGAATACAGAATGTATGACAGAATATTCCATTAATATGTAAAGAAATTCACAGGAAAGCTTCCTTCAGATCAATGCCATCATACAAACCAAAATAAGCCATAATATTAGTCAAAAAAACTTGGTCATCAAAAAGACGAAACTAAGCTAGAGCATGTTCAATAAACATATCCAAAGAAGATACAACCACAAGCGATGAATACCAAGTGACCATGGCTGTCAAGTTTGTGATTGGGACCTTAGAATCTTAGAATCCTACAGTCCAAATTGGACTAAACGATGTAAATATATCTTACGATCTGGATTGTTGGGATCCCATGAACCTACTATGCAATTCCAAGTTGACCTGCAATTGCTATGTAGGTTCTCAATCCTAACAATAATATAGAATTTACTTACATTTCACATAGACATTTTAAAGCTTGAATTTTAGCCGTAATAGATAATCTTTTACATACAAAATACCATCCAATACAACTTAAGATTATACTAGAACTGTTTTAACTTCAAAGGAGAAGAATCATTTGTTATCATTGTCAACAATCTTATAAAAATTACAATTTGCAACATAGAAATATGGCAATTTAATAGTTATATAACATTATTAAAAATGAATCATTTTAGTTGTTGTTTATCATATTAGAGAATGATGCAAAGCTTGATACACTTATAACACAATCCAATAAACTACATTTCAAATGCTTGAAAATTACAATGTTTAATATTTTATGATGCTATGCTTAGATATTAAAATTCAATCCAATGAAACCATGTTACTCTTTAGGTTGGATTTCCATTCTGACAACTTTATTCCTAACTAAACATATTCTAAAAGGTTACACCAATAAGTCACAAGTCTCAAATATTTGAGGTTGACTACATGAATGTAAATTTCTATCAAACATGTCCAAAAACGATAAATATCCACATTGCATCAGGTGTGGATTTTATGATGCACTTTATACATCAAAATTGCCCATATATGCTAAGTGACTCAGCTCCAACTCAATAACAGAAAAACTAGTGTTCCCAGTGACTAAAAAATTGATACAATTACCAGAAATATCTGTGGAACAAATATATAACAATTACATAGAAAATAAAATAATTTACTCACTGGCAAATAAGTTCCTGGTGCTCAATTATATACTTCAGAAGGATTCTCAAGAATTGGCGTCTTTGACGGAAGCTGCTACTTTTCCATATTTTTTGTGCTTCCCTGGCTTGTGCAACATGCTCTCTAATCTGAAAAGAAAATGCAAAAACAATAAGTCAAAAGCCACAAACCAAAAGAAATGTCCAAGACACACGAGAAGGATATAGTTTTCAAAAAACAACAAAATAGTGAGACTCCAAAATGTTAGTTCAAAGTTAATGGCATCATGACCAACCCTACAATATTCTTGTCTCAACCAAACTAATGTGATCGAGGAAACACTTACAATACTAGGGCAAGTTGATTTTCCATCATCTCATTATTGTACCCCCATCAGGAAATTAACAGACACATGAAACCGGAGGCTACTGGGTAGATGATGGTAGATTAGTTTACTTAGGATGATGGAGTGACTCAGGCTTATGATTTCTTTAGGCACCCTAGCCCTAAGAAACCATGGGTTCGGACCGTGTGGAAGGCATATATTCAATCGAGCCATGCAGTTGCATTTTGGATGTTGGCGCAATGACGTCTCCCCACTAGAGATAGACAGGACAACTTCTGCCATCAGGTGCTAGAGTCCGGAGCATCTTTTCTTTGGGTGTCTCCCTATTGCTGAGCTTTGGAGGAGGATTAAAGAATGACTTCATATGTGACAAGAGATGTCTACATACAAGCGGATGATGTGAGTCTTTAGGAGATATTACCGAGGGAGTAGGGTGTCAACAAAGGCTTGTGCCTTGTCTTCAATGATTCATCATGTTTGGCGAGCGAGGAATAGTAGTTCCTTTGGAGAGGGACAGTTAGGTATTGAGAATATCTTTAAAGTGTGCAAACTCATATGTACCGGTATTTGGGAGTATACTCTGATTTGACATTGCGTCATACATAAGTACCTTGTAGGGACTAGTGGTTTGATTGGGGTGTCTGATGACTTCCTATTAACCACATGGGGCGGTTGATGTTGGTGATTGGGCTTGCCTAATCACGTTTGTACCCCTTTTTTCTTTGAATTCAATATATTTTTATTTTGCCAAAAAAAAGACACGTGAAACCATGGACATAATACCAACTCTATGAGTTGTGAGTACAACTTAGAGGGATAAATTCTAGGTCTTACTAAAAGGAAAATAATTATAGTCATGGACACATGACACCAGTGTAAGACCTAGTGGCTAAATACTCAATGGAGCACTGAACTATTGACTATGTTATTAGCATATAACTATTTACTCTTATATGACTATTATTTATTAATCCTTGTACAACTTGTTATGCAGAGCAACAAGAGTCCTACAAATAGAAAACAATAATAAGACATTCGACAAAATGAAGGCGCAATACTTGTGCAACTTGAGAGATTTCAACAATGTGACATTTTGGATTGATGTCAACGAGTTGATATGATCTGTCAAGTGCCAAATTGTGAAAATTTACAGAAAACTAAATTGATGTTTTCTAATATGTTCTCTTATGACAAAGGCTAACACCTGGAGAAAGACCGAGAAGAGGAGATTTAGAGAAGGGACCATACAAAATTTTGTCATCTGCTCAAGTGAAAAGAGAGAAAACATTGAAAGAGAGGCTAACTAAGTTAGAATTGAGATTACAACCTGTGATAAAGAGCAATAATATTGTTATAAAGAAAACGAGGTTAAGATTCCAACATCTACTCTGAGTGAGAAGAAATGTTAGTTGCAACTTAGTTTCCTGTCATTTTACAATTGTTGCCCTTTTTTCACTATTGCCACCTTTTCTAGACTCCATGACAATTGTGTCCTCTTTCTGCACTTTTTTGTTTTTGTTTTTTCAATTTCATGTTCCTCCTTTTTCTGAATACTTATTTAGGCTGCTAATGCTTTTTCAATACAATTGTTTTATTTTTTGCACTTAAAGGGTAGCAGTGGATTGAGTACTTGCATTTTTCTTACTACTCAAACTTGAATTTCAACCTGATTATGTAACTTGTACCTAGACTAGGTACATATCCTTGTCTGTTTTTTCTTCTTCTACCTATGACTGAACAATATGATAAATATTTACCCAAAATAAATGTGCATAATATTGGGGTATTCATGGGTACCTATAAATGCAGTATAAAGGAGAAGATATTTTCTGTGATAGACAAGCAAATGCGACAAAGGTGAGGAGAGATCGAGCTTTATAATCAAACATGTGGCCTCCCCCTTCAAGCAGAATGAAGAACATACCTAGAATATGTCCCAATATAAAAAGAAGGATTCCAATATCTAAGGATTAGGTATCTTAACCATGAAATGAGCCCAACACATAAAGGAATCTCCAAACAATTAGCTTAAGTAGAAAATGAAACTAGTTAAGTAAATATTATGTATAATTTATTTAACAAAGTTACCACCTAGAGCGTCAGTTCATGCCGGACAACATATATTCACTATATAAAAGGCATGTTCATGAAATCATGTTGTTTAGATACCCATAAATTGATTACAATGTTCCATAATCAACCTCATCTGGTGTCAAAGCCGGAAAAACTCCAAGGTACTTCATGGTGGCAGGCTCATAGCATCGAACCATGTCTGCTTGTGCCATTTTCCCCTTCCTTGGTATCTGCAACATAGGCAATCAAAATTTCGAGGTTCAGACCTCTCAGTGAGGCGCAGGTTTAGTACAGAATCCAAGCTACTAGAGAGACATAAATGGAACTTGAAAAAAAAAAACCGATAAAATTACCAAAAAAACATTGGAATTAAAAAGGGCAAAAGAAAAACAAAAGGAACTGCAGAAATGCATCTGAAACTAGGAGCATTTAAGATTATCACATAGATATAGCTGTTCTCCATGGTCTGGCTCCCATCTTCCATTACTGAATCAAAGAAGAACTAGTAATCAGAAAACCAAACGCCCCAAAAGTCGTAGAGAGAAAGAGAAAAAATGGATCGGAGAAGCTACCATCTGACGCATCGACCTCGATTGAAGGGACGTTGGGTGGGATGAGCATCAGAAGGAAGCGGCAGACCAAGTAGGCGACGCCGAGAACAATCAGGGGCCACCAGAACGCCATCGCCGGAGCCCGCAATCAATGGAGGAGAGGGATTAGAAACCCTAGGACGTTTTGAGGGGAATAACCGGGAAATGCAGCAAGGCACAGTTAGGAGAGCGACTGAACTCTTTTATGGAAACAAATTGAGAGCCTGCTTTTGAATGATTCTGGAATTCACGAGTCATCTGCCAGCATTCACGAGTTACCTTTTAGATCAATGTTCAATTTTGTAGAATAAATAAATAAAACGCACTTAACTTTTATATTTATTTTATATATATATAAGATTAAATTTATTTTAAATATAAATGATTATTATTATTGTTAATTGATCCTTTCCAAAGTCGAAGCGATGGACGCTGAGGACATAACGCTCTGGCTGAATCTGTGTGGACCTCCGAGTGATGTGGACCTACAACCACAAAACGTCAGTACTGAGCTGGGGAGGGGTTCCCCGACGATGACTCTTTGACGCTCAAGTCAGATTGTCGGCGGTAGGAAAACGAAGGAGTGGAGCAAAAGAGGCAGCGTAACAGTAGCTACAGTAGAACTTTACTTACCTTCGACGAAGCTTGGGGCTCCTTATAGAGGACTCTAGGAGCGCAAGTGCAC
>JBBMJZ010000126.1:3069571-3087751 GCA_037833815.1 Zingiber zerumbet
TCTTTCCCTTATAAACCCATGATCTTTTTCATGTGTTTTCAATGTGGGACTATGTTTGCAACCTTGCAACCCCAACAAAGATGAGACTGTATAGATAATAAACATATCTCAAAGATCAAGCATACAAGTATCAAATATGAATAAATACAAGTAGAGTAAAATAACCAAATCAGTCAACTAAATCCAAGCACTATAGTAAATAAACAATCGAGATCAAGGAAGAAATACCCACCTCAAATGTAAGCCACGTTGAACATTCTTAATTAAATCAAAACCCTGCGTCATATAATAGAAACCATAGCTTAGTTCTATCGTACATTGAATGATCAAACATAATGTTAAACAGATTAGAAAATCCCTAATTGGGTCCACCTAATCACCCCTTACTTCATTCAACATTCTGATCTACATTTCCATAAAGAAGTTAACGAACAAACCATAAGAAGTAAGAGATTTTGTTACCCATGCTTCTTCTCTTCTCTGGCAGCCAGTTGTTGCTCCAGCAGCAGCTGATATGGCTCATAGTACTGCTGAGACGATGACGACGACATTTAAACAGTGTTAACCTCACTATGGCAGTAGCGACAGCATCTTGCAGCCGCTGATGTGAAGGAGGATGGTAACCCTAACTCCCCTGTGTCACCTCCACTCTCCGGCGATGGCAGATGAAAGAGAAATAAGGGGCGGTAGGCGACTCTCCCACGGTTGGTGGCTACAGCGCCACCTATCCAGCCTCATACAAACGGAGGGTTGTGATGGATCTATTGCACGACAGGGATGGCCAAGTCCGACGTCGGTGGGTGGCGACTGGCAGGGATGGCACGACCGAAGAGGCAGCAATGGCTGGCAGGTCGCACAGCAAGGCTCAGCTCGGGCCAACGTCGAGGGAGAAGAGGTGGAGTGTGAGGCACCGACAGTGGCAGCGGCGTCGGGCGATTAGGCGATCGGCGATAGGATCGGGAGGGAAGAAGAGAGGTAGGGCATGGACGGAGGAACAACACACAAAACAGCACGTTGGTGCTGCCTAGTGTTGAAAAGACTTTTTTGAAAGAAATGATTCCTTTTCTTTCTTATTGAATCGTTCTTAGCCTTACAAAGCATATATATAGTTTTTGAAAGAAACTGAATGGGAAGACCAAAAGTCTCTCATAATGAGGACTCTTCGTTTCCCTCATTCTTAATGTGCAGCAACCATAAAGACAATAACTTTAATGTGATGGTTGCAATTCTCTCATAATGCTTAATAAAGATGGTGCTGGTTAGAACACATTAATTTTAACACCTAGTCCCGACGATGATCGACTTTAGCTAACGTTGGCGTTGGAATGGAGAGGTGGTGATCGGCGCCGACGATGAGGGAAATGCGATCAGCTGGGGAAGGAAGGGACGACGACGGTGATTTGGAGAAGGAAAAGGGGATCTGGCAAAATAATATATAACACTTAGGTTTATATTTAAAACTTTAAATTAATTAGTTAAAACCTAGGTTAATTTAATCTATCCACTCCCTATTTAAATGGATTTAACCCGTCTCATAACTTTATCCTCTCAAAATATGTCATCTAAGTTTAGAATAAATTCTGAAAAATTTCTAAAAAATTAATAATATTATTTCTCTAATAATATTTATTATTTAATTATTGTATCTCACAATATATACTATATCGCCATATGCACAAAAAAAAATAAAGGAGTTGCATGAATGAAAATTAGGATAGCCACCACTCTAATGCCATCCATTTGGAGTGTAGTTTTGTTTCACATACATCGAACTGAAATTTGTAATAGAGGAAGGGATCCTACCAATAAGATTGTTAGATGAAAATAAGTTTGAGCTCAATCTTTGAAACTCCTTCCCACCCATTTTGGTATTACACTAGAAAATTTATTCCCATCAATATCAAGAGCAACTAATTCATTGCTATTGTTTATGATAGAAGGAAATGCTCCAGATAAATTATTATTGTTCATGTACAGGGAGTTCATTCAAACTAATTAGATATGAGCCATGGTAATTTGGGACTTCACTTGATAAGTAATTGTTGGAAAGGTGTAGTACCCTTAACTTGGTGAAATTACAAACGATAGTTGGCAAAGTTCCACTAATATGGTTATTAGACAACTTTGATACTTGAAGGTCTTCAAAACTTGTGTGGCTCAATGGAATTGTTCCTTCAAAGGAGTTATTTGATAGATCCACAAAGGTAGGTAGACTAGAAGGTATCTGGTCATTCAAATTGTTTCAACTCACATCAAGATGTATATCTGATTTTTTTCAAAATGAAATCTGAGAACCAACCTGAAATATTTCCATAAAGTCCAACTCTAGCTAAATACAATTTTGTCAAAGTTGTTTGCGTTTGAATCCAAGAAGGGAAGCTATCTCCCAAATGACAATATCTCATAGGTATTCTCTGAGCATGAAACAGAAGAAGCCAATCATCTGATAAAATCAAATTCAAGGAGTTATAAGATATATCCAAACTTGTTAAGTTGGTGAGTTGGGAAAACTGAGCTTCTGTCATGTTGCTTGGTAATAAATTTGATGAGATATCCAAGAATTCCAGTTGAGTTAATTGTCCAAGACTGGAAGGGATTGACCCAATGAGTTATGTCACTCATTGCAAAGTACTGTAACTTGGATCCTTGTGGACATTTAGATAAACCATCAAGTAGATTTGTTAGTTCTCCACCAATATTATTCTTTGACAAATCCAAATCCTCCGAGTTGCATAGTTCACGCAAACTCAATGGAATTTGCCCCATCAAGTTATTCCATGATGCATCAAAATACCTTAAGTTGTGAAGTCCGCTAATGTTTCCAGGTATTTGATAAGAAATATTGTTATCAGATAGAACTAATTCCTCCAAATTGACGAGATTACCCAAAACATCTGGTATACATCCAAAAAAATTATTATATGATACATCCAAACGTATCAAGCTCGTGACGACGTTGCCAAAACATTCGGCATATGTCCATAATATCCATTAGATGATACATCCAAATGTAATAAGCTAGAGAGATTGCCTAGTTGTTGTGGAATTAATCCATTAAAGTTGGCATTGGAAAGGTTAAGATGTTCCAAATGGACAAGCGATGAAATCATACTAGGCATGTAGGTTGAGAAGTTGTTGGAACATAAATCCAGGTATTTAAATGCTTCAATTCAAACAAAAAAGGATTTACCTTACTTTTTTGGGAAAATAAAACATATTGATCAAGTGGCTAGTGAAGATCAAGCCTAATGACATGGCCAGTGCATGGTGTTGTCACAAGCAACTCCTCTCCATTTACAACAGTCATGACCGGTCCAAGAAGAAAGCCAGTGGCTAGAGTTATACAAATCAGACTTGTTGGCAATATATTTATTTTGAACAATATATAAATTAGGAAGAAGACTATATATTTAAATATGAATAAGACATGCCCTTGTCTTAGTTTACAAAACTCAGTCATGCGGTTAGAGTAAAGTCAAAGTATCCTTAAATGTTGTTTTAGAGCATCTCCAAGGTTTTTAAAAGGTTTATAAAATTAAAAAAGTTCAACAAAATAGCTTGAATGATCGTAGATATGAGGTTTAGAGTTTTAAGTTTAACACTAGGTTTAAAAAATCAAATCTATTTTGTAGAGCCAATAATTAATGATAAAATAATATTGCATGACCCTTTCAAAACAATTAAAAAATAAATTATTAAATGAAAAAATTATAAATAAAGATATGTAATTTATAACGTAGGACCAATAAAAAAGTTATATAAAAGTTTTTTGATTGTAGGGAAAATAGTAAAGTTTTATAATTTTAATGTGATATTAATGTGACATATTGAAAATTAAAAAAAAAAAACTCAGTGAGAGGTTCAATCATTGAAGATGCCCTTAGTAAAATTTTTTTAGCATTTATTTCAGAAAATTGGAAATATAGCTGTTATTTATTGATTTGGAAACCTACAAACGACTTTATAATAAGTGGATGAATTTGAATTTTAAATGGGATAACTATATTTATTTTGAACGTGTATAAATTACTCTGAATTTATCCAATAGATAAATTAGGAAGAAGACTATATAATTTCAAAATTAATCGGGTGAAGTCCAGAATTATATAAAATAAATAAATAAATAAATAATGACCCTACTTTGTATCTGTATACACACATGGTCCTTCACTTGCACAGGACGGAGGTTAGATTCTTGTTTTTGTTGGAAAATGAATTGGATCACTATGTTGCTATGATCATGACACGATGACTATATCGTGAAGAAGGGTTTTGCTTAGCTTCCACACAATTTTTACAATTAATAGATATGCTTAAGAAACTTTCAGTGCCTTGACTACGATTATGATTGTAACTAAAAAAAATCTTTGTTATGTTTTATTAGGTTTTGGTTTAACTTCCACACAACTTTAATAATTAATAGATATGCATAAGAAACTTTGAGTGCTTTGACTGCGATTATGATTGAGACTAGAAATAATCTTCGTTACGTTTTATTATAATTGTCGAATTGAGTTATAATTTAATAATTTTCTATTAAGATTAGTCACATCATTAAATATTTTCCATGGTACATTTAAATATGAATAGTACATGCCTTTGTCTCGTTTTGCAAAAACCCCTTGGTCATGTGGTTAAGAGTAAAGTCAAAGTCTCCTTTACTCGATGCTTTTTTTAGTCAAGTCTTGTTTTGTAGCATTTTCTTGCATTTGAGCTTATACTTCTACATCACCCAACCAGTCAACCAATATTGTCTCTTGGGATAAATCTTAACCCAACTAATAAAATTTCACAAACTATCATGGGGTTAATTTTTGACTAGCAAAGTTTGTCACTCACAATAAACCTCTAAAAAATGAAAACGAAAACTAAAGAAAAGATAACATATCAAAAACTTAATAATTGAATATGACGTATAATTGAATATGACGTTTTACCAAGGAAAAGATCACTTGCACAAATGGATGGATATAGAAAACTTTTATCAAACAAATCGACGATGCACAATGCCGTGATCAGCCAAATAGACGGCAGAAAAAAGATCCAAATGGCGCATGCACAACCGTATTGAAAATGTGGCACTCTATTAACAACCTTTAATCTCCTCATAGAGGTGTTTGATTAATTAGCCTCCTTAACTAATTACACTGTAATACTCTACTCGATCATTTTAACTATACGTACATATATATAGAGAGAGAACAAAAAATCATTTTATAATATTTCACCTAAACTAACACTGCATATATTGCTTTAATCTTATTTAGAAAATTGAAGAATGAAGAACCACAATTAAACCTGGTTACAAAATATAAGAGAATATATAAAAATGTACTCCGTTGCAAGATAATAGTTGCTTTATTGTTTATATTTGACATGATTAAACTATAACATAATATAGGTGTCAGTGATGACTGTACCTAGTAAACTTGTAATTGTATTACTCTATGTAATACATAATACCTTAAGTTGTTGAGTGATTACTAATTACCAAAATGGCAATAACATAAGGATGTTCAAAATATTAAATTACATTTATTTTCCTTTTTTTTTATATAACAAAAATATCATAGGATAACATCATTACACCATGCCAGCTTCAGTTTTTATAGTTTTAACTTTCACATCACACTTAAGTTTTCATCATACACAATAACATTCACTAGTCACAACACACTTTCTTCATACATAATAACATTCACAACTAAATATGACCAACTATAAGGAAGCCATCCCTCTTCACTACTTGAAAATTCAAGGGCTTAAGTTCATTTTTGCCTTTTCATATTCAGCTTTGCAATATTCAGCTAGAGTTCCTCCTCGTATATACATCCAATCATACATCTTGTCTACCAACTGGAAGAGAGTAACCTTTATGAACTTTTTCATGATAATCATACCAAAATATGCCCAAAAACCAGCTATGAACCCCATCACAATGAAGGTAAAATTCAGAATTGTTTCAAGCTTGTCACCTTCTTCATTTTCTCCTATTTGAGATGGTGAATGATTAGCATCATCACTAGGACAATCTGGAAGTGGCACACCACAAAGGCCCTGGTTGCCAGTATAGATCGAGTCACTGAAGGTTGAAAATTGACCTCCTGTTGGAATTCTTCCTGACAAGTTATTGTAGGAGAGATTCAAGAAGCTGAGAAAGTTCAAAGAAGATAGGTCGAAAGGAATTTCTCCTATGAGTTGGTTCATTGACAAGTCAAGAGACTCTAATTCCGTTATAACACTGGTATCTTCTGGAATCCTTCCCGTCAAATGGTTGTTGGATAAGTTGAGGAAGTATAATCCATGCAGCTTTGTGATCTCTTTTGGAATCTCACCTAAAAGTTCATTGTTTGACAGGTCAATGCTTGCCACTGCACTAAGAGTTTTAGTGTATTCAATGGTTAACCCTTTTGCAGTTATTATAATGTTATCGTTGAGGAAATAGTCCATGTCATCATAGTTGTAACAAGATTCGCATCCAAGAGAACCAGAATAGTTGCTACTAAAATGCAAAAAACCAGTGTAATTTTGTTTCACACTCATAGAACTAAAATTTGCAACAGTAGATGGTATACTACCAGTAAATTTGTTGGATGAAAGATCCAAAACTTGGAGAGATGCAAGATCTCCTATACTCACTGGAATAGCACCATGGAATGAATTTGAGCTCAAACGAATAAACCTCAGCATCGGGAAGCTCCTTCCCATCCATGTTGGTATTGTACCAGAAAATTTATTCCCACCAAGATCGAGAGCAACTAATTCTTTACAATTTTTCAAGATAGAAGGGAATGGTCCTGAGAAATTGTTATTGCTCAAGTGCAAAGATTGCAATCTAATTGGATAAAAGCCATGGCAATTTGGGACCTCCCCTGACAAGTAATTGTTAGATAGGTGTAGTACATTTAAATTACTAAGATTGCAAAAGAAGGCCGGCAATCTACCATGGATATGGTTATTAGACAACTTCAATACTTCAGCATGTTTAAATTTTGCATAGCTTAATGGAATTGTTCCTTCAAAAGAGTTATGTGAAAGATCCATAAAGGTAGGTGGACTAGAAGGTATCTGACCATTCAAATTGTTTGAGCTTACATCGAGGTAAATATATGAATTGTTGAAAATAAAATCTGAGAACCAACGTGGAATATTTCCATAAAGTCCAACTCCAGATAAACATAATATTTCCAAAGTTGTTTGTGTGCGAATCCAAGAAGGAAATCTAGTTCCCAAATGACAATAGCTCATATCAATCCAATATGCATGAAATGGAGGAAACCAATCATCTGATAAAATCAAATTCAAAGAATTATAAGATGTATCCAGAATCTTTAAGTTAGTGAGCTTCAAGAAGTGAGCATCAGTCATGTTACCCTTTAGTGAATTTGATGAGATTACCAAGTATTGCAGTTGAGCTAATTGCCCGAGATTGGAAGGAATTGACCCATTAAACTTATTGTCGTAAATGTCTAAGTACCTTAACTTGGATCCTTGTGGACATTTGGACAAACCATCAAGTAGATTTGTTAGTTTTCCACCAATATTATTCTCAGACAAATCAAGAAATTCCAAGTTGCACAAATCATCCAAACTCAATGGTAGCTGACCCATCAAGTTATTCATTGATGCATCAAAATGCCTCAAATTGTGAAGTCTGCCAATGTTTTCTGGTATATGACCAGAAATATTGTTATAAGAAAGGAGTAACTCCTTCAAATAGAAGAGATTGCCCAAAGAATCTGGTATACGTCCATAAAATTCATTATATGACACATCTAAATATACCAAGCTAGTGAGGTTGCCCAAAGCATCCGGTATCCGCCCAAAAAATTCATTATGTGACACGTCCAAATGTAACAAGCTAGTGAGGTTGCTCATGCTTAGAGGTAACTCACCAGTGATATGATTCCAAGATAAATTTAAATACTCCAAGTGGATAAGATTACTCAGGCTCAAAGATATCTCTCTAGTGATTTGATTACCCTGCAAAACAAATATACTAAGTGGATAAGATTGCTCAGGCTCAAAGGTATCTCTTTAGTGATTTGATTTCCAGACAAATCTAGATAGTACTCCAAGTGTATAAGACTTCCCATATCGAGTGAAAATTGTTGAGTGCCAGAGCATAATCAAACATTAAAACGCAGTGGAAAAAAAACCCGCAAGAGATCCAAGTGAATTCTTATTAAACATTTGTTAGGAAAGATTACCTTCAATGCATGAATCCTTTGTGAATCTGGAGAGTCAAACTGAGCTCAGCATGATCAACACGTTTATGCTTTTATGGTATCCACACGAGAACACCATTGTCGTCCGTCTCACGAACTCTATTGGAGTCTCTCACCACCCTCCATCTCACGAGCACGTACACACACCCACACTGTAGTGCTAGCTACTATAAGTAAGTTGAGATCAAACCCTCACTTTTAGGGTTGACATAATGTTACACGATCTTATCTGATAAGACTGTGTCTTATGACTTACTCAACTTCCAAGTCTTATCTGATAAGACATTTTATTTCATTTTATCCAAATACAAAAATATACCGTGGGTATTAAAATCATGGGCTTTAACTTGGTTTATAATGGTCATCTATTGACTCTTAGGGTTGAAATTAATAAAAATTTTGTGAAATAATTTCCACGAAAATCCAAATGCTTCAACTTCCTATTAATGTTCACAAAAATATTTCCTTCAATATGATTACTTGACGAATTAAGTTTCATCGTACATCCTGCTACATCTTGTAGCGAACAATTTGACAAAGCAAGATGTTTTAGACTATTATAATTATTTTGATAAAGCTAGTTAGTTGTTGCAGAGAGATTAACACAAACTCATGTCAGAAATTGTAGAGATGTTATGTGCAAGAGCCAACTTAAATCATCTGACCATAATGTAAAATACATATAATTAACAAGATCTAATGTCGAGGAAGTGTAGGTTAGAAAGGTTGCCCAATTGTTGAGTAATTAATCCATTAAAAATGGCATTGGAGAGGTTAAGATGTTCCACATGTACAAGCAAGGAAATCATAATAGCTTAGATCAAGATATTTTAAATGCTTTAATTCAAACAAAGAACTTACCTTACTTCCGTTAGGAAATAAATCATATTCATCAATTGGGTAGCCAAGGTCCAGTCTAACGACATGATTGGTGGTGTTGTCACAGACAATTCTTCTCCACTTGCAACAGTCGTAACCGGTCCAAGAAGAAAGCCAGTGGTCAGAGTTACACAAGTTAGACTTGATGGCAAGTAGAGCTCTCCTTTCACTCTCCAAGCAATTGATCCTCTTAGGCATATATGGATGATCCTCACAGCATGCTCTAGCGCTAAACAATAAGATGATAAGAAAGAGAGTAGAATGTTTTGAGGGATTAGAGTTGCCCTTGCATCCACAATTGATAGCCATAGAGTGATTAAGGAAGAGTAGCTAGATTAGCTCAAAAGTTGAAGGACAGACCATACTTGGCTCCTATATATATATACACAAGATCCCTTCACTTGCAGGGAAGTAAGTTAGATTTGTTTCCTATTGGAAAGCGAATTGGATGGCTTTCTTAGTATGACCATGACATGATAATTGTACCATGAATAAGGAGCTTGATTAACTTCCAAACAATTAATCCAATTAATATACACGCATAAGAAACTTTCAGTTCTCTATATTGAGATTAGTCACATCATTAAATATTTTTCATAGTACATTTGAATATGAACATGACATTTGCCTTTGTCTTGTTTTACAAACAAAGTCTCTTTGATTTAATGCTTTGTTAAGTCAAGGTCTCGTGGCACCACAATTCCAACATGCCTACAAACATAGTTGACGTCTTCCAGGCAAAAGAAGCTAGACCAGTTTTTGAAAGTATGCATTTATCCTGCCAGGTCGGAAATGTAGTACTAGTACTACGTAGGATATAGAACTACATTTGTTTTATGCAAACAAATTAAATCGACGATGCACAACGCCGCAATCAGCCCACTAAACGGTAGAAAAGGGATCCAGATGGCTCACAGCCGCATTGAAAACGTCGCACTCTGTTAACAACCTTTAATTTCCTCCGAGAGGTGTTTGATTAATTAAGATCCAAAAAAATATCTGAAGCATGCCCACTCATTTCTTCTCCTTAACCAACACTCATTTCTTATCATCTTAATCATATGTACATATATATATAGAAAGAAAAAAAAATCATTTACAACATTTTACCTATATATATATATATATTGCTTTAATCTTTTTCAGAAAATTTAAGAATGAAGAACAACAATTAAATTAACTAGTGTATAAAATATAAGAGAGTAAAAAATGTGCTCCATTGCCAAGATATTAGTTAAAGAAGAATGCCTGTCGTTTGTCATGGTCAGGAATAAACTACTCTTCATCTATTTGGGTTGTGGAAATTAATATGCAAGGGTAGATGGTTGTGCACTGCAGAAACTACAGAGATAGGCTAGGAGAAAATGCGTGGATCTAATTTTCTATAGTTTTGATTTGATGAGAAAACAAAAAGGTTTTAACATAGATTTATGTGGATCCAATGCAGTAGGATCATTTTGATTCGATCTATATCATAATTACTTGTAGATGTCAATATCACTTATGAAAAAATAGATGATAGAAATATGTTAAACAATAAGGAGTTGTACTAGAGTACAGTGACAAAGGCTTATAAACCATTACTGCTAAAGATTCAGATTAACCAAAGGATATATATTGTTGACAATTCAATTATTCTAATTAGGTGATTATTTTTTACATGACATCTCTTTAATTCTATCATTTAATACATTATTGTTCTGATTTGAATATTATTTGGGATATCAGATATTATAATGTTATTTTATAGATATCGTCATGTCATCGTGGCTAGATTGTTTTGAGTATTATCGAAGATTGGTAAGTATTGATATTATTAGTAATTCAAATTCATATGGTGATTGTTTTGAATAATGAAAGTTTTTTTTATATAGTTTTACTCATGACCGTCATAGTGTAGATGCTTATATCATTAAGAAATTTAGAAAGTGACAGTGCGTTTCTGATACCACATAGAGGCATGTGGACCAAAATACTAAAGACTTTTATTATGGGAAATTTTTTATAAGTATTTTGAATATTATTGATATTGTATAATATAAAATATAATTTTAGACTAATTTTAAATATATTTTTGTAGAAATAACATATTTGGTAGCGAAGACACAAGGCACAATTTAAAGAAACTTGGAATCTTTATTGTGCCAAACTATTCAAGAACTTATTATACAAGTGGAGAACGAATAGAACAAAACCCTCCCATGTACCAGTGGAGATTTGGAGTGCATGGACAATCACTTGGATTGTAGAAAAATGGTGGTAGAATCCAGCGACTGCTTGAAACAATAGAAATAGTGAAGTGGCTGACCCAACCACCGGATTCATAAAGCATACACACCATGGATTAAAATCTATTGTAGAGCATGAAACAAACTTGGTAAGTTTATTATAAAGTTATATTATAATACACATTATTATTAATGAACTTATTTAATTTTATAAAAAAATTATGTATGCAAGCTGATATTTTATAGAGACATCAAAGTAATTAGGAGGTATTCCGAAATACCCATAACAAAAGGATGAAACTTTGTCGATGCTCGATCTAAGGCCACATACGTAAGTTTATAAATTTAATTACTGCTTACTTTTAACAATTACTACCTTTATTAGTTGTAGATTATATATTAATAATTTTTTACATAGAATGAAATGACTGATTGAGTTTCTCAACCGTTTCAGTCTACTATAGAGGGACAGGAGTTACAGACTCCATCAAACGGGATACTAGATGAGATATATTATGACATTATATGTGGAAGGAAATAGAACTCCCTCTACGATCTAGGCTCCCAGGCAAAAGTTGTGTATGATCGTGCCATGGCTCCTAGGGATAGGTCGTCCTGGTTCCTCATCTTCTTGAGTGGAAGTGTTGGAGCAAGAAAATTGAATGTTGAAGGATCAGGTCACGACATTGGAGGAGTCTCTGAGTCAGTTGTCATCAGGTGATGGAAAAGAGATTCAAGGGCATACTAGATCAGCAAATGCAAGAATTCATAGATCGCTTTCCATTAATAAGTCCTTCTAGGTTTCAAACGCCACATCATTTGACTATTAGGAGACTCAAGATATGAACGCTCTTGATAAGTAGCACATAATAATAACAGTTCTTCAGAGGTAAGTTGAATTTCAGCTTAATTTTTTTATTACTCATGCTAACACATTGTTCTATTACATTAATACTTATATATATACATCTCTAATTAAATTAAATCTTTTTTCAAGAACAATATACAAAAAATATTAGCACTTAAAGAACTGAATTTGATACAATATTCCATATTTAAGGTATGTATTCTTTTAAAACATGTTATTAAAATAGTGTTCAATTGTTTTTGTATTTTCTAATAAGTAGTTTTAACTTACATATGTAGTGTTGTTTGAACCATCACTACAATAAATATGACTTTCCGCAATGCGTAATTATGCTATCCGCAGCGCGCATTGTACGTTGCACAACTCCAATCTGTTAAAAGTCATAATACCTTCCATAGCATGTGGTCGTGTGATGCGAAAAATTACATCCGCAGCATGTAGTCGTGTGTTGCAGATGCACTTAACTGTAGTGTGCAGCCATGCGCTACGAATGTAATTTTCCATAGCACCCGACCGTATGCTACAGGAAAATGCACTTTTCCGCATTGTATAGCGGGGGTTGCGGTAAAGTGCATCCGTAGTGTGCAACCACATGCTGTGATTGTATTTTAATAGCAATTATAATACAATTCTTATATAGTCATATATACAAATCTTATATAATTATAATATAACAAATATACATCCACAACTACATTACAAATAAATACCACAAAGAATTATAATATCACATACACTCAATTATAAAACTAAAACATTTATAATATCACAGATAATCATCAACACCACAATTTAACAAAATAACAATTCACTTAGTAGCAAACAGTCAAAACCAATAACATAAATTCACTTAATAACATAAGTACTTTCCTAAAAAGTATAAAATTGGTACCTCAATCACACAAAACTATGAACTTAGATAACTAAGCAAATGTGCTTCCTATTGCATCATTGAGATAAAAAATTTCATCATTTAGTCGAATTAGGTCTACTTTGTCCACAAATACTCTATCAATCCAAACTTTCCAAAAAGTTCCACCAAGAGGAATGTGATGCACTTTTACTTTTGGATATGTGGATATAATTCGACCTTCTGTAACAACTCCATCAACACTCCAATGAAGCAGCTTACATTTAGTACCATCAATGATATCTCCACGACTCAAATTCTTAGTTGTGACTGTATAACCAAAAACATTTGTAAGTTATATATAGTTAATTCCAAGTAGTAATTAAATAAAAATAATATAGAGCTTTAAACAATACAATATGCAAATGACATAAACATATAGACGTACAATTCAAGTCACAAGATGCACATATACTTTCCAGCAATTGAATTTTCAGTTGTTGATTGCTTGTTGTCACTTTGTTTTTCAGTTTTCTTCTACCAATCCCTCAATGCATTAATTATTTTGGTCCATGAACACTGCCTTAGTTAACTCTGAAATTATCAGAGTTAATGTCAATGTCAAACTGGTCCTAATTCTACCACCCATCAAACTTGTTATAAGAACAAGAAGAAAACAAAAACAATAAACATATCTACTATCACATGCATTTACAACATGTATTTACTCTACTATCACACAACTTGTTACAACACATGTGCTTACTCTACTGTTACATAATTTGAGTATCAGTAGATTACACATGTATTTATAGCTAAGTATCAGTACAGAAGTTACAATCGCTAAAACCAATGTACTAAAGGTGAATGATGTGTATATATAAATGGCATTGTGTATCAAGAATTGCACCCCATGTTTGAAAGGAGGTGCCAAATTGGTATCAAGGGCTTCATAAGCTGACATCTGCTTGTTTAATTATATGTTCATATGTATTATATAATAATTAAATATCCAATTTGATAAAATCACCAAATTTTATCCAATATAAACACTGAAAATGAAAAGGAGAAAAATAGAGGCCTCGTAATCACCATTATTAGTTAAATGAAGCCATATTGGAAAATACAACAATAAAGTGGTTATAATTCATAATTGTAGTAGTTAAAAGGTATATCATGATCATATCGAATCTGTGATTTGTCTTATGTCTCTTTGATCTTTATTTTGTTTATTGTATGTTTAATCAAACTTTTGGCTACTAATAATGTTTACCTCTTTTATAATCAAGTTCAACTTTGTGGAGAATTCTAATATTAGTAAATAGATCTTTCTTTTAACATATGTATAGTTCATGCTAGCAAAATGAATGTTGTTTTTTCCCTTGATCCGATTAATCAATTTGTCTTATATTTTCAATTAGTTTTAATAGATAGATCTTTTCTCCCACACTCTTTGCTTGTAACAATAATAGGTCTACACTATTTTGTTAACATTCTTTTATGCAAAGATAAATGGCATTCAATTAATGAGAAATAACAATTTTACGATTATTTTTGCTACAACGGTTGCATCTGCAAACCATTTTATAAGTTGTGACTGATTGTATTATAGAAATTGATCAAATTAATGAAAATAAAGCAGCTGAAAATTGTTTTCCTTTCTTTGATACAATATAGCGTTACTTCTTTAGAATAATTATCAAATGCCTTCACTGAGAAAGCGGTCAAGCATAAATGAAGAGACAAAATTTTTTTGGAACTTGGGGATTAGTAGATCAATTTTACCGTTGCGCCAAGACCCAGGATCCATGGTATGCAAGTGATATACAGTTGAGTATTGCTTAACACATATGGTGCATGCAGACATGTATAGGTGTAAATGCAACCTTTAAAAAACTTCATTAGTTATATTGACTACCATGTGTAACATGCCAAAAAATTCAGAAAGTTTGCATCAACCGTATAATAGATGCATAAATCAAGTTAATCAACCTAAGCAATCATTATAAGAAAAAGTTTCATCTACAATATAATTTGCATATAAGGAAACAGAAAAACATAACTTCTAACAATATTTGTGAACTGACCTCCATAGTCTCATCTACAATATCTACTCTATGTTAAAATGAACCATGGAAGCAAAATGAATGTTGGTTGTTATCTATCATTAACTATAGTTAAAAATTGATGTTGACGGATTAGAAATTTTCATCAATTTCAATCACAGACCATGGAAGCAAAATGAATGAGCTAAACATTTTATTACGACTAAACCTTGATATGACAAAATGAATGCGTTAAATATTTCATCAATTGTATTACAAACCTTGCTGAAAAATCAAATTTGGGGTGTCTCTGCCACTGATCTAAGGTTGTGCCTCTGTCGCTGAAGGATCTTGAAGAGGGACGGAGTGTTGCGCCTCTGCCGTTGAAGGAGCTTGAAGAGGGATGGGAGTGCTACTCCTCTGCCACGATAGAGCTCGAAGAGAGTGGGTGGCGCAGAGCTACTCGAAGAGGGAGGGGTTGGGGGACAGAGTTGATTCGCTGTTATAGCTTGAAGAGGGAGTGGCGGCAAAAGAGGGAGGGAAAGGTTGTGCTGCTGTTTGAAGAGGTAGAGAGAGTCGGGGGTGGTGCTGACAGAAGAGGGAGTGAAAGGGGGTGCAGCGGTTTAGAGAGGCTAATAGGGGCAGGGGCGGCATCGATAGAAGAGGGAGGGAAGGTTCGAATAGCCGGAGGGGGTGTCAAGAGCTCGAAGAGGGAGGGAAAGGGGAAGGGGGCGACGATAAGGAGTCGGCGATGGGTGGTTTGGTGGTCAGGAAATCGCTAGGGTTGAGGACAGGCGGCGGCTTACGGTAAGAGAAAAAAATAAATTTTTAAGTGAAAAATGGGGGAATTTTTAAGCGCATCCGTAGTATGTTGCGAATACACTATTAAAAATATTTTTAACAGTATATCCTGCGCGCTAAGAAGCTCTATTATTAATTAATATTAATTATAGCGGGCATTGAGCACTATTAAAATTATATTTAACAGCGTATTATTTTTATATATTGTTATTTATAAAAAATATAATAGTATCCAAGCATGCTAGAAAAATTATTATTAACGGTTTGCTGTAAATATATACCATTGATAATATATTGCGGAAAGTCATATCATGTATTATCCTTATTGCAAGATAGCTACTGATAAGATGATAAGATGTGTTGATGTTTGATGTTTTTTGATATTTGATAAGTATTGATGTAATGGATTTTAGTTATATATGAACCATGTATGATTTCATATTTTATATGATGAACATATATCCAGTTATGTTGAATGTTGTTTATTTGTTGATATTTGAGTAGATGTCTGGTTTGTTTACTAATTGATATTGTTTGTGAATGTTAATGTAATTGTTTTGTAGATGTGTGGTTTGTAATAGATGTGTTGAATATATTATGTTAATGTAATGTATTGTCTTTACTGTAATGTAAATTGGGTATTATATTGATTGAATGTAAAGGCGATGACATTTTTAAAAAAATAATAAACTCAGCTAGTCTTAAGAGTGATCGGTCTGGTCCTATGAAAATTTTTCATCGGCCACTAAAGTAAATTAAGAAGCACTCGAGGCATGCAGATATCCCTTGTTTGCGCGCCTCATTTGGAAGAAAAAATTCCTACAAATACCTCATAATTAGGGATTGAACCGTGGGTACCTGGATGACAACTTGAATGTCTTACCACAACACCATACCCCTGGGAGCAAACATAATAAAGTTTAGTAAATAGAGGAGGTTGTCTAATTTTTATCATTAATTAGTGATAGAAAATTAATTTCTATCACTAAGTTAAGGCACTTAACGCTAATTAAGTTATTGCAACAAAGTGATAGAAATTGGTGATTAGTGACAGAAATTAATTTTTCATCACTAAAATTTCCATCACTTAAATTGTGATGGAAAAAATTATTTCCGTCCCTAAATATTAGCAATGGAAATTTAACTCCATTGCTAAATGACGTCGACAACCGATATTTATATGTTTGACTAGAAGTATTGATCGCTAGTCGGTTGTTTAGTGTATTTAGTGGTCGATTGGCAATTGAATTGTCGGTCACTAATCATTGTAATTTTTATAGTGATTATGGAAGATTAGCTATATTGACTCATAAGTTGAAGAAAAGACCATACTTAGTTTCTCTCTATATATACACAAGGTCCATTCACTTCACTACAAAAAAATGCACCAATTAGCGATGGAATATTTCCATCGCTAATCCGTCGCTAAAGACAGATTGCAACATATTAGCAACGGAATGCGTACTATCGCTTAGCTACTCGTCGTTGATAATCTAGCGATAGATATTAATCATTTGTCACTCAAATTAGGGATGGAACTTTAATTTTCGTCGCTATATTTAGTGACTGATATTAAATATTCATAGTTGATAACTGAACGGAATGGAATTTATGTTAAGATATTAGTAACAAAAGGTCTAATAGTCCATCGCTAATGGCGACGGAAATTAATGTTCCATTGCTAATCGCTAATACTCGAAGTGTTTCAGTGGTTAACAATTTCCCTTAGCTAATTAAGATGAATATTTTGACTTTCCGTCTGTAATAATGGAATATTGAAATTTTCGTCACTATTAACGAAGGATAATTCAATATTAGCGAAGGATAATTCAATATTCTGTCGCTAATATCCCCTACAAAATAGCATCACCTCTCCATTTTTTTCTCATTTTCCCTATTTACATTTAAATCTAATCTAGTACAATCATCACAAATGATAGTTTTCTCAATAAACTCATAATATATCAGAACAAAACTCACAACACATCACAAACAATATTACAACTTAACAAACTCACAACACATCACAACAAATAAATTGATTACACAGCAATCCATATGAACTAAAATGCACCATATGTTGGTTGCTACTCGGAAAACCTAATGATTCCCATGTATAAAAATTTTGTACAAGGTCTGAACATTTCCTAGCTACCATGTGTTCTTTTAAATTAAACTTGAATCTCCTGCGGAACTTAACACGTTTGATTCTAAGTTTAACTTATATGTTCTTTTAGGTTTAGACTTGGATCGCCTGCGGAACTTAACACGTTTGATCCAA
>JBBMJZ010000126.1:3087851-3122817 GCA_037833815.1 Zingiber zerumbet
CTATATCTAGATTTTTTTTTTGTTATTTTTACTATTGCTTCGCAAGAATTCCAGCATTTGTGTTTTATCCCCCACCAGCTGAGTGATTCCCAAATCTCACCCCTTTACAAACTTTTCAGTTAGAGACGAACGTGATACCGAGAATGAGATCAAGGATAGATAACAAGTTGAGTTCTGGGGATGGTGAACCGACTCTAATTATGGACAGGAGGACTAGAATTCTACTGCAACTATGAGTTTCTTAAGTTGGTTAGGGGAATATAATTTAATTCGTCAAATAGTAAAAACAGTGTACTTTTTATGTTGGGAATGTAAATACTGACTTTATGTGACAATTACTATACTACCGATGTTGGTTGTTTTCGAACTTTGAGTTGAAAGCAACGCCAATGTTAGTCCCGGTCGGTCCCCGGTCCTAGGGCGTGACACAGGTTGTACAATTTCAGTCACCTAGCATATTCTGACACAAAATATTCCTTGCTATCTCATTATTACAGAGGTTATAATAAGTGATATAAAAAGAGGGGGTTCTTTAGGTGTGCTCATGCTTATGCTTATGCTCATGCTCACATTTTTACATACACATCCATTGTTCATCTTCTCCATTTTTTTTACTTGACTATCGTACTGACTTGAGCGTCGGAGTATCTGCGTCAATGACACTCTCCCTAGTTCTCGCTCTAACATTCCCTTTTCTCTCTCTTTGTGTGCACGGAAAGGAAGGAGGTGCCAGAATCATTTTTCCACCTGTTCGAAGGTTTCTTCCCGTTAACAGCAGAACCATGTGTCTAACGCACTATCTCTCCCGATTTCAGACAGGATCAGTCACTATTTGCATGATAAGCAAGAATAGGTTAATCAAATCGCTACGAATAATTAATGTTCCTCTTGCTATCTCAAACTCAGATCAAAGCTTCATGAGAAATTGCATCACTCATCCATGATCTTTCTTTCTTATCTTCAGCATATGCAATAGGAGAAATCATAGAAATCATGTCTTCTTCAATCCACAATTTCACATTTTTCTATAAAAACTGTGAATATCTCTACCCTCTTGCCTAATGTTGACAATTTCATATTCAAGTTCAAATTGCCTTGGCTGGTTTACTTGAGAATAAATTCTTTTAAGATGATTTCATATATCAACAGTAATATCAAAAGATTGAAGACTTGGTGCAATAAGAGTTTTAATCCAGTTGAGTATCCAAGTAATAACCTGTGCATTCTTTGTTTTCCAATCCATCTCAACACCTTTTTTTCTCCGATCCATCAAGAATTTCAAATAATCACTTGCCTTCAACAAAAACCTAGAAATGAAATTCCCAAAGTGTAACAATTTCTGTCATTGAATTTGATAAATACAATTTAGAATCTGTTTGTATTTATGAAGATTAATCAAAAGTTTTGGAAACATAAAGTTCAAGATTGAACAGATCCTTTAGAGGATACAAAAATGAGGAAATTAAAAATATTCACAAAAGAAATTCTCAATAGAACGTAAGCTACAGTTTGAAGAATTGCTCAATGGCTTTGATACCACGATAACAATTGCAATAGAAAACTCAATTTGATTCTTCATTACAAAGATATTTGCATATTTATATACAAACTTATATATATCGCAAGTAAATCTAATAAATCGGGGATTAATAAATAAGAAAATATACAGTAATTATATATAATTATAATGCCAAATATTAGGTGACATTAGTTTTTGTTTATCATTGGTAATTTTCCTTTGATCCATTTGACAGCAACCTCATTAATAGATCTGTGCGTCGTCATGTCCACCTCAACATCCAGTGCACTGACACAAATTTAGAATCATCCCAAGTTAATATTTAAGTTCTCATGTGAGTTGATTAATTGATCATTGATTTAATTTTTGAATCAGTGATATAAAAAGTAATTATTTCGTTAAAAAAATACAGTAGAATGTGATATGTGATTTTAAAATTATAAAAGTGAAATAGATAATACCAAATTCCTCATGTGGTTCAATAAATACCATTGATTACACGATGGGACACCGTGACCCCTTGAAAAGAAAAGCTTCCGGTGTCCTTGGATAAAGAGCTTCCGGTGTCGCGGACTCTTTTGTGCCACGCAAGTAAAGCTCCCGCACAGTAGTCTCGTCCCAAGTTTGGAGGGCTGATCGATTGATTACCTTCCAAATATGCGATGCCGAACCAGGATAGGATGCCATTTCTTTGTAGAGGAAAAAAAAAATTATGCCTCTTTCTTGCAGGTCCAGAACAGGATCGATTCAATTAGTCTGTGGCTATATCATTCAGGAAGTGAATCGAATAAAGTTGATCGAATTGGATTTCCAAGCACTACTAGGTCCACAACAGGATCGATTCAATTAAGTCTGTGGCTATATCATTCAGGAAGTGAATCGAATAAAGTTGATCGAATTGGATTTCCAAGCACTACTAGGTTCTTCAAAATTTGATTCAGTGTTGGAATGAATTTATAGGGTCGATTGTCGATGTAATACCATTAGATAATAAGAAGTATGAATGTTAGATATTTTGGTTAATTTGACCATTGAAAATGTAAAAGAAATCAATACGAAGGTTTAAATTGAGTGTTTTTTTTTATAACCCAGATGTCTAAGTTTCCTATCTAATTAAGGCAGGTCACTAGATAAATTCAGAAGAGGCAGCTCTTCTCCTAATGGCTTAGAGTTTTTTTTTTTTATTTTATTAGAAAAAAATATCTATGATTGAGGGAGTAAATCAGGATTCTATCTTTTATCAATTCTATAAATATATCATATGAAATTAATTAATTCGTTAAAAAAGAAAAAATCATTGTTTGAGCACCTTGCTTGCACCTCCGCACTCCTTATCTCCAATTGTATTATTCATGACCAATTAAACCAGGGGTTAATTCCCAGTGAAATAGGAAGAAATGCTCTTTCATACGATAGTTTGTTCCATTTTCTAATTTATTTCTCTATGGATGACTCTAAGTTGACCGTGTAAATCATCCAAGATCAACATATGATTTTTATTTATTTATTTATTTATTTTTGTCAAATACAATAACATTCATGATGCCTCCTCGCCAGAAAGCTTCTCGACTTCTATTCTTAGCTTAGCAACCCCTTTGCCATCCTCGCCTTCTACCGCCAATCCGCCATGTGTCCATCAAAACGTTTATCACTTGGAGCTTAATATTGATCGCATGTAGCCTCCATGGTATAACCGAGTTGAAATTCAGATGACAATGCTATTTCATTAGGCAAAAGTCGATTCATACGGATTCATTTGACAAAGGATTAATAAATGTCCTTCCGCCTAAGTGATTGTTTAGTATATGGTTTACCTTCCTTCATTTTGCTATGGGACCGGCAATGAAAAGCACTCGAGATGAGCGAAATTATCTTTCTACTTCAGTAATATTGTTCACATGCCTCCGTAATGATATTTTCGAATGTTTCTACAAACTCATCTTCACTCTCTCCCCCTCCATATAGGCCATTATTCAAGAAGAAGTTGTCCCTGGGACTATGGTGCCACGATAGGATATTCAGATTATCATCTAGGCATCCGTGGTTCAATCGTCAATTATGACGTATTTGTAGAAATTTTTCCCCAAATGTACTGCACAACCAAAGAATGTTAGGCTTCTAGGCTGGCTACCGTATGTATTTTTTGATTTATCCTAATAGCCGGTGAAAAACTTACATAGAACTAGATTGATTATCTGAAAGATAATTAATAAGACTAATTAAGTTTATTATTTTTTTTATTATTTAAGAAGTTAAAGTCACGACAGAAGCATGTGATAATCAACAATTATTTGTTCCAGGGAAGCAAATGAAAGATATAGATGGTTGACATAATATGAGTGGTACGCTAGATTTATTCTGATGGTCTATAAATAAAATTTTATAGAATCTATACCTCTAAAATTCATCCACATAAGCTTAATACATGTTATCAACTAAAAAAACTGAAGACAAATAGTATTATCAACATTTACCACCTTAATTCCACTTTTCTTGTCCATTTTGAACCGACAAAACTTATGCAAAGTTCAAAATTTCATTGCTAATTTTTAATTATTGTTTTTTTCCCTACCATCGAGATTATGGCCATGAAAGGTGGGAGATCATACATCTTTGAGAGGACTGCGGATGGATTTCATCTCTATATAATTTTACAGAATTATTGAAATACAAGATTTGAAATCAATTTTCATAAATGATTTTTCATAACTCTAGATGACTCTCTAAACGCTCTTTTTTACCATTCGATAAAATGGAGCAAGCTCCTGGCAACTTGATTGTGCCAAAATTTGTCAAAGCAGTGAACTTTCAATTGCCATGTGATCATATGAGCAAACGCAGTCGCTCTATTGAGCATCACAATCACTCAATATAATTGACTAAGTAACCATAAACAGTTAATCGAGTTCCAATTTGAACGAATTAATGGATAAATTTCTTTTTAATAAATGGCTAATCTTAAAATGTTGAACTAATGGATCATTTACTATGAATATTTTCTAATTTATCCTGATAATTAGTAAAAAAAATTTATAGAATTACATTAATCATTTTTAGAATTAGTCGGCCACCTACTGCCAACTAAAAAATCAATTGCAATGCTCAATCAAATAGCGGCCATAGAGCTTGATGGAGAGACCACAACGCTCGATCAAGCGGGTACATCTTGATTTTGATTTTTGTGGCCACAACACTTGATTGGATAGTCATGGCTACGAGTAGTTGGCAATGTAGTAGCGTGCATTGGGTAGGTAGCGTACCGACAACATCACATGAGGCCAATTAGATTATTGTCACAGATTATTGGATTTATGCATAATTTGTGTGAACAACTTCAACTCTTCTATCTATCCTATGACTACTCTACTCTTCTCCTCTCCATTCTCTCCTCAGTAAAAAAAAGTATTATGCTCTGTTTAGACTAAAGGATGAACGAAAAAAAATATATATATTCATTCAATATACTCAAAGCGATCCTTTGTAATATATATTTTTTTTTTACAATTTCATTTTGTTATAGTGTCTTAGGATTTTGTTAGTGTACTAGGAGTAGAAAAATCATATTTATATATGATAGTAGACGGATTTATCCCGAAAAATATGACAAGTTTTCCTAAGCAATATAGATATAGTTGAGTTTTTATTCGTGGGCTGAATAAATATTGCAGAGCCATAATGTCAAGATTCAGCAGAGCAATATCATGAAGGGTAACCTCCGGTCTACTAAGCAATTATGTTAAGATTCAACATATCAATATCATCAAAATCTTGCAAAGAAATGTTATTGAGATTTGCGCCGAACAATAACGACAAGTAATAATGCTCAGTCTCACAGAGCGACAGCACAATGGTTCACCAAACAATAATGTTAAATGTTTGCACGAGTATCATCAAAGCTCCACCGAATAATAATGCTCAGTCTCATAGAGCGACAACATGAAGGTCCACCAAACAATATTGCTAAGTGTTCGTAGAATAACATCAAGGGTCTGCCGAGAAATAGCGTTCAGTCTCACAAGGCAATAACATAAAGGAATGTCGAGCAATATCAACAAAGCTCCATTGAGCAATGATGCTCAGTTCAACAAAGTGACATCATTGAGGTTCATCGAGCAATAACATTAAGTTAATTTCTATCGAGCAATTATATTAAGGCCCATAAAGCAATACTATTGAGGGAATCTTTCATTAGGAAGCTTCTGGTTGTCAATACGTGACACTCGATGATTAAGAAAATAATGATGAATGTCAGAAGTGGTTCTCTTGATTTCTTCTTCATAATACATGACAATTAGTGAATGGTGGATGGATGTCAGAGGTGGCTCACTTGATTCCTTCTTTATAATATGTGACAATTAGTAAACAACGGATAGGTAATGGTTGTTAGAGGTGATTTCCTAAGAGCCCTCTTCACTTTACGTGGTAGTCAGGGATTGGGAACACGATAACAAATCATCAAGAACTGCGTTGTCACTGACCTAAGTAGGAAGAAGTAGAAAGAAGCGAAGGTAGATGACGTGGAGATTTTCTTCTAACAACTATTATAAGCACCTCAGATGGTAACTCCTAGTTATGATAGTCTTATGTTTCTGACAAGCAGATGCAACTCTTTTTCCTTTAAGTTATTTTTCTCCCTCTTATACTCTCTTTCCTCTTCACCAATTATTGACTTGAGCATCAGAGCAACAGCGCTAAAGGAGCGAAACCGATGCTAATCAGTGTTAGACTTTCTCAAATTCACAAAACCATATGAGAGATGAGGACTTGTTGAGGAGGAGCCCGAGTGAGTAGAACAAAGGAGCCATCAAATTGGCGTCGTTTGTGGGAAACTCTTACAAAAAGCTACTATGACTTGGTCCGGTAAAGCTACAATGGGAGATCAAACTAGATATTAGTTTGAATCTTCTCTACCTTCATTGCCTAACCTCAACGAAGATAGTCAAGATTTGAAGCTATGCAAGAAAATCTCACGTTTGGTAGCAACAATCTTAGAATAAGTTTGGCGACTAGAGGGTGATCCTCTCCCATATGAGGGAAGAGAAGCACTACTTGCTGAAAAGTCACCAGTAATTACTCCTTGTTGGAACAGGTTGGGCCTGCATGAGGGGGTGAATTGTTTGTTGAAAAATTAAAAAAAAAAAACTTCTCAATCTTTCAACTCAATTTAGTATCACACTTATAAAAATGAAGTTAAACAACTAATAAATTAAAGATACTAAGGAGTTACTTGGTTACAACCTTGGTAGTTGTTAATCCAAGATAGAAGAAAGTAATGAAAAGATCTCCTTCGTGTAGGTGAAGAAGCCTATTACACTCGTTGAATGCTCAGAAATGTGCTAGGAAATGAATACAAAAGTTGTTGAATTATTCCTACCTCCAAGGGTCTTTTTATAGCCCCTAAAAAATTCTATCCGAGGTTGGAATGCGCCTTAAATAGGGTGGAAGGAACCTCCAGCATGGCAATTTTATTTGTACGAAGATAAAGTTTTATCTTCGCTAATGGTCACTGGGAAGACGCTTTCAAGTCATTGAAGGCGCCTTCACACTGTTCATGGAAGGCGCCTTCCATGGCTTGAAGACGTCTTTGCACTGTTTATAGAAGGCGCCTTCCAAGTCATGGGAGACTGCTTCCATAAGGTAGTTCAGCTTCTTCCACTGCTCTAATCGCTTAGGTGATTTCGGCCATCCAAAATAGGGCTTACTCGAACTTATTTTTCAGCCTTCGAGTAGTCTTCCGCTCCGGCTTCTCATCCCTCGGAAACACCGCATGCCTCCTTCTCGTCCTCTAGCATACTCTTCCGCAGCACCTCGTCCCTCAGACGCACTGAACACGTCGACTCTCTTCTGTGTCGTTCTTCTTGCTAACTGCGTCTTTCGCTCGACTTCCTGTGCACCTAAGTTCCTACACACTTAGACACAAAGGTTAAATATCAACAGGACCTAACCTGACTTGGTTAATCATATCAAAACTACCTTGGGGTACTTACAATCTTCCCCTTTTTGATGTGAACAACCCAATAACAAAAAAAAATAATAATAATAACAAGGTAATCAAATTTGTAATTTAAAAATGTGTAAAAATATTAAATAAATTGAATTACCTTCCCCTTAGATTTAATCTTCACTTCTCCCCCTTGATCACAGTAAAAATAGGATATGATAGAATGACTTAAAAAAATCTAAAACAAAGTTTAACGAAAAACACTCTTATCTAGAAAAATATAAAAGTTCAAGCTCCGAAAAATCTAGATTTATAAATGAATTTTGAAAAAAATAGTTTTAATTGTTAAAAAATATTAACGGACATATATAAGGTACATAAAAATTTTCATATAAAGTTAAAACTATTGTAAGAAGAAATAAAATCCTTTCCACATTAAAACATATTTTAAAAATTACTTAAAAATGGTTATTAATCACGAAAAATCTTGAACTATTTTTTGAGAATGCATTATAGCAAGTAACTTCATAGAAAAATAAATTTTCAAAAATTAAATTTTGAAGAATTTTTAAAAATTTACATTTGGATAGATAATTCGTAGAAAATTCAATAACGGTAAGAAAATTTTAAAAATTTTCTTACAGATAAGTGATGAAATTATTTTTTAAAAAAATTAACTTCTAATTATTTTCTAATAGAATTTATACAAAAAAATTTATTTTAAAGTATTTTTGTAATAATTAAATGCTTAACAGTTAGTCAATTAAATATTTATTTCAGTAATTGGCTTCCAGGCTGTGGCGAGGTACTAGAACTTCTTGATTATTGGAACAACAACCACTTCTAGACAAAGTCTTTTAAAGAAATTAAATATTTAATTTTCTTTCTGAAAGCCCTAGGTATAACTTTAAAAAAAAAGTTAATTAAAAAATAGGGTATGAAAAAAAATTAACCTAAATGTGATTTTGGAACTCAAAATAGATTCCTTCCTATAAGATTAATCAAAAATTCCATAGGAACATATTTCTATGATATTTTTCTAATTTGGCCCTTATAATATTTAAAGTACCAATTTAATCCATTAAATCTTCTAAGTTGTTAAATATGTGAGCATGAACGATTTTTTAACTCTTCTATTTCTGCTTTCAATTTTTTATTTTCCATTTTTTATCTTATCGAAGTCTTCTAATCGACAAGATGTTGCTAGAATTTCTTTAAATTTATCATTTCCTTTTTCTAATTTACAGGAATATTTTAATTACATTTTTATAAATTGAAATAATTTATCAGGAGGTAGAGATCATACATGACTTACCTTGTCGATCCCGTAATATGAAGCTCCCCCTGAAGTGCTACTTTCTTATGATGTCGCTCCCTCTTCATTGATGCTCTCAATATTCATTTCAGACGAGCTTGCTTCGTCTTTATCTTCTTGGTGGCATGCCACTAGCGCAAGTATGGTGAGGAATTTATTCTCTGATTCAGACGACATTTCGTCCTATGTCACCTTTAGAATTTTATACTTGTTCTGGGCTGGCTTCTTATTCTTTTCCTTATCCTTGTCCTTGTCCTTGCTTTTTAATTTTGGGCAGTTATCTTTCACGTGTCCTTCTTTATTACAGTGGTAGCATCTTACCTTTCTTTTTCTTCTTTTACCTTGCACTTGATTAAATTTATTATTTTTAAATAACTTTTAAACTTCCTTACCATGAACATTGTTTTATCATCATCGAGAGAAGATTCAGAATTTGGTTCGTTCATTTTTGCCTTTAAGATAATGTTGTGCTTGAGCTCCTTCTTCAGACCTGCACATCTTGTTTCATGAACTTCAAAAGTTGAAAACAATTCTTCTAAGGTGCTTACTTCTAGATCCTTAGAGATATAATAAGCATCTACTAAGGATGCCCATTAGTAGTCCTAGGAAATACGTTAAGCGTGTACCTTAGCGAATCTCGATTGATTACCTTTTCTCTAAGATTCATGAGTCTAGTGATGAGTTCCTTTATTCTAGAGTGAGGTGTGCAATGGTTTTGTCTTCTTCTAATTGGAAGCTGCTGATATGGTTCTGGAGCAGATCCCGTCTCGTGAGTTTTGCCTTCGAGGTCCCTTCGTGTAGTTCTAGGAATTTTTCCCAGAGCCCCTTGGTTGACTCATAGGCTCCGATTTGGTTGACTTCTTGAGGTGATAAGACGCTAAGAAGATGAAACTCTGCTTTGCCGTTTGCCATGAAGTCAGCTTACTCCTTCTTCATCCATTGGTATTCTTTTTTGCCCTCTGGTGCTACAAAACCAAATTTCATGATTAATAGTAGATTGAAATCTATCTTAAAGAATACCTCTATCTTTTTCTTCTAGCTCGTGAATTCCACCTTGAAATTTGGTAGATTGATGCTCGATCCAGCCATCTCTTGTGATTCGATCGGTGGTTAGTCCTTCTGAAGTGTCCTGGCTCTGATACCACTTGTTGGAACAGGTTGGGTAGGTAAGAGAGGGTGAATTGCCTATTGAAAAATTAAAAAAAATCCTTCTCGATCTTTCAACTTAGATTAGTATCACACTTATAAAAATAAAATTAAACAACTAATAAATTATAGACACTAAGGAGTTACTTGGTTATAACGTAGGTGGTTGTTAATCCAAGACAGAAGAAAGCATTGAAAAGATCTCTTTCGTGCAGGTGGAGAAGTCGATTACACTCGTTGAATGCTCAGAAATGTGCTTGGAAATGAATACAAGAGTTGTTGAATTATTCCTAGCTCCAAGGATCATTTTATAACTCCTGGAAAATTCTATTCGAGGTTGGAAGACACCTTCAATAGGGTGGAAGGCGCCTCCAGCGTGGCAATTTTATTCGTGTGAAGATAAAGTTTTATCTTCGCTAACAGTTACTGGGAAGGCGCCTTTAAGCCATCGAAGGCTTCTTCGTATTATGATGTGCGTAGATTATATACACTTTTATGCATATTTTGACACACATTCACATACTTTAAGTATGCTTTATCTATGCATTTTTATACCCTTGTCTTACTTTCAGTATAATTACTCTTCTTTATCCAGAGATCTTCTCTTTGTGCATTTTCTATTGACAGGAGTTGAATTTGAAGAGAAAATGATGTTCGTGGTTGATTCGGACAATAAACGAAGGCAAATGACACTAGTCGTGTGACCCTCCACGACCATGTTAAAGGAGCAAGGAGGAGGATGACTTTGGCCATGTGAAGCCACACGGTCGTGTGACTTCACTAGAGAAGGAGCAAGGCATGACCGTGTGAACCCACATAGTCGTGTCACCCCACCAAAAACAACGAGAGCATGGCCATGTGGATCCACATTGTCGTGCAACATTTCCAGAGAGCAAGAAGACCTTGGCTATGTGACCCACACGACCGTGTGGCCAAGAAGAAGAGCACGACCATATGAATCCACACGGTTGTGTAGCCCATCCAGAGCCAAAGTAGAACACGGCCGTGTGAACCCACACAGCCGTATCACCCTAGCCAGACCAAGAAGAAGGAGGTTGTGTGGATCTCACATGGCCATGCCACGGGTCGTGCAGTGCCTATGTCCTGCTCTATAAAAGGGGATTTCTTCCCCTTTCTAAGGGAGGAAGGCTCTCCCTTTAGGGAGATCCATCTTGGTGACGATGCTCGCCTTCTCTAACCTTCATCCAATGATCGAAGGCCATCTCCATCTCTGCATCGACTATGAAAGCTCAGGAATGTATCCCAAGATCACCCAATGTCATTGGATAAGCATTTCTCTTCTCTTCTCTTCAATTAGGGATTTGAATGTTTGTGATCTTTATGTCTTTGGATCTCTATCTTAGTGCCATGGAGTAGAGCCTTTGTTCTAAGATTAAGAGAGTAGTTGTGGTGTGATTTGATTTAATAACTCATGGATATGCCAATTTCCTATCTAAATGATGTTAGCATGTTTTGTATCTATTTGATCTTATGTAAATTCATATGTTTGGACTTAATTATCATGTTTGATTGAATATTTATGTGTGCTTGTATATCTCATAGAGGGATGTCCTAGATCATATGACCGAGGGATGCTAATGATAGGTAGATCCCACTTACGAACATTTAGGGTGTCATTTTGAAAGGTGAAGCAAGTCTTTATAAGGAAGTGGGATGGTTAAATGCAATTATAACCTTCATCTCTATGTACATTGAGTAGTGCATGTGTTTTTGTGTTGTATGACCGAGAGACGTTAGTGACCGAGAGAATCATATCTATTTGATTGTTAGTGATGTTGATCTAAGTCCCTTGCCGGTTGTCCTCTGGAGGGGAGAACCAGCTACTTCCTACAAATGCACATGAATTGAGGATGTGAATTGGTGAACCATGTTACATTGATGAATATCACAATAAAACCGAACTCCTAGAACTGTCACAAAAACCAAGTTCCTTATTACGTTTCTTATTCTAGTTGTGTCTCTTTACTTAGTACACTTCTTGTTTTAATTAATTGATTAGCTAATTCTTCGTGAGACATCATTAGTGTTTATAATCAGTCTTTGTGGGTTCAATATTTTTTATTACTAATGATGAAAATATGCACTTGCGGTATCGTAACAATTTTTTGGCATCGTTACCGGGGACTGCGCTTATAACATTAGCGATAATCATTTAAGTTAGACTAAACTTTTCTTTCTTTTCTTTTTCATACTTGTAACTAGTCTCAAAAATTTTATTTTTGCAATTTCATACTGCATTCCTTATTTCTTTTTCTGCAATATTCTCTTTTGCAATTCAAATTCTGCACTTTATATTTTTAGCACTTCTGTTTGTGATTGAAATATTTACAATCTTGTTCTTGTATGCATAGATATAACTTTGTAGGAGATTTATTACCTTTTGACCCTAAGATTGACAGAACTTATCATAGAAGAAGAATCTTTCAAAGACATCAAGAAGAATAAGAACTTTCAGATATGGCAAACAAACCTCTAATGGATTACGCAGCACCATACACACGTGGGCTTCGATCTTGCATCATCAGACCACCCATTGAAGCCAATAATTTTGAAATAAAGTCTGCAATAATCACCATGGTACAACAAAATCAATTTGGGGCTAGAACACATGAAGATCTGAATCAACATCTTGAAGTCTTTTATGAAATCTATGGCACAATGAAAATTGATGGTGTTTCAGCAAAGGCAGTGAGACTATTATTGTTTGGGTTTTCTTTGAGAGATATAGCTAAACAGTGGCTGAATTCCTTGCTATCTAATAGCATATCAGCTTGGGAGCAATGTGAGCAATAATTTCTGGACAAATTCTATCCTCCTAGCTAAGTTACTTATATGAGAAATTTGATAGCAAGCTTCTGACAGTCAAACTCAGAATCACTATTTAAAGCATAGGATAGATTTAACAATATGCTAGATAATGCCCACATCATGGACTTAAAAAATGGTTAGTACTACATACATTTTATAACGGCATCAACTACCACACAAAAGTGTCCCTAGACTTTACAGCTGGAGGGGCACTAATGAACAAAAGTCTAGATGAGACCAGGGACATCATTGAAAGTGTAGCTCAAAACCATCATCAGTGGATATCCTAGAGATGTGGAGGCTCTTCATCTGTAAACCCAATTAAGGTATCAGGAAAATTTGATGTAGATACAATTACATTGATGTTTGTAAAGCTGGATGCTCTGACCAAAAAGTTGGAGAATATGAGAACAAACACAAGCATAGTTAAAGCAATAGTATGTGTATGCAAAACTTGTTGGAGCATAGACCATGCTCAAGACACATGCCCGTTGGGATCTATCTCTACACAAATTGATCAACTTGAGCAGTGTGATGCTATAGTGAGTTACAATCGAAGGCAAAATAATCTATACTCCAACACATACAACTCCAGGTGGAAGAATTATCCAAATTTTTCCTATCGTAATAACCAAGAGCAAGGACCATCCATGGGGGCTAGACCAAGCTCCCAGCCTAGACAGCAAGGCTATCAACAACAACAATCTTCTCAAGGTTATCAACTATCCATATTAGAAAAAAAATGCTTGAAGAAGTTCTTACCAACCAAAATGAAATGAAGCAAGAAATCAAGCTACTCAATCAAAGAATGGATAGTTCTAAAAAACACCAAAAAATGTTAGATAGCTAAATTGCTCAGATAGCTTCATCATCCTCAAGAGCACCAGAAGCATTTCTAGGAAAACTTGATGTCAATCTAGTGGAACACTGTAATAGAATCGAGCTTCAGAGTGGACGGACCTTGGGAGATCCTCAAGTAACTGCTAAAAAAGGGATTGAAATTCAAGAAGAGCCCTCTCCTCCAACACTTGATCCAGTTCAGATCCAAGATGATGAGGAGAGTACCAAGAAGGTTGAAGGGACTCTCCCACTCTCACTACAAAGTCAAACAATCCCTTTTTCGCAAAGACTAGCCATGACTAAGAAAGATGAAGAATTCGATAGGTTCCTTGACAAGATTAAGGATATCTATATTGAAGTCCCTTTAATTGACGCTATTCAACAAATGTCAAAGTTTTCCAAGTTCCTAAAGAACATCATGTCCAATCAAAGAAAGAAGGGAGAGATCAAGACTATAGCTTTAACAGAAGAATGCATCACTCTATTTGAGAAGAACATTTTACTAAAGCTACAAGATCCTGGAAGCTTTTTCATTCCTTGCACCATAGGATCTGAATTCATAGAAAAAGATTTTTGTGATTTAGGGGCAAGTGTTAGCCTTATATCATATTCAATTTGTAATAAGCAAGGTCTTGCAAACTTTAAAATTACTACCATGACACTGCAATTAGTTGATCATTCTTACAGGTACCTTATGGGTATCATTGAAGATATGTTACTAGAAGTAGGTGGCTGCATCATACCCACAGATTTTGTTGTGTTAGACATGGAGGAAGACCCAAAAATTCTAATTATACTGGGAAGACATTTCCTTGCAACAGCCGGAGCTATCATTGATGTGAAAAATCATAAGCTAACTTTAGTTATTGGTAAGGAAAGGTTAGAGTATGGTTCATCTAATTCTCCTAACCATGTCTCTTCTTTCTTAGTAAGCATGTACAACGGAGCAGATGCTTACAAAATAGAGAAGTGGAACTTCCATCCTCATGGGAGGTCACCGGATGAAGTATACGAACCGACAAATGTTGGGAGAAGGCCCCCAACTGAGAATGAGAAGTACCTTTGCTCTCTGAGGGCAAGAAATAAGAAGTAGTAACATCAATCCGAGGAGGAAAATTCATGCCTCCTTGGGTATAGTCAGTGGAATCGGAGATGGGGTCAAGCTAAAGACCTTAAAGAAACACTTCTTGGGAGGCAATCCAAGGGTTCTTTTAATTAGATTTGGTTTTACTTTTCCTTTTCTTTAGTTAGTGTTCTAATCTTTTGTTATTTTATTTTCAAGTTGTACATTGCCTCCATGAGCTGGCCATGACTATTTCATGGGCATGGAGGTGTTGGAGAAGTCAAAAAGGAGAAAATTTAGCACTTTTAGACCTTCCAGAACCGGTCGTATGACCTCACACGGTTGTGTGATACTAACAGAAAAGGAGGAGCATCAGGCTGTGTGAAAATTCCAAAGAAAAAGAAGAAGGCGACCATGTGAAACACACGATCATGTGAGCTCAACAATGGAGGAAAAGGACTTGGCCGTGTGGTATACACAGCCGTGTGAAACCAGTCAAGGGAAAGATTTCACTGCTTGTGTCATATGACACGACCATGTGGATCTAGCCGAGAAAAGGAAGAATTAAGCCGTGTCGATCCACATGGTCATGTGGGGCATCTAGACTAGGGCGTGTCTATAAGACACAACTATGCCAAGGCTGTGTTGGTCGCACACCCTAGCCGAATTCCTCTTCTCCATTCCTTCTCATTTGCAAACCTTCTTCTTCTACTTCTCATATCTAGATCTCAAACTCATTTTCTCTAAGAACTAGATCTAGATCTAGATCTAAAACTTTGATTCTCCTCCTCCTCCTTTCTCAAGATCTATTTCTCTTTTCAATATATCGATCTAGTTCTTGTGAGATCGATATTTTATTATTCGATGGAAATCATACACTTACATATTCTACACATTAGTCTCACAGAGCCATGGCACGAGGTCTACCGAATAATAATGTTAAGTGTTCGTAGAGTAACATCAAAGTTCTATCGAATAATAATGCTCAGTCTTATAGAGCAACAACACGAAGATCCGCCAAACAATATTGTTAAGTGTCTATAGAATAACATCAAAGGTTTGCCGAATAATAATGTTTAGTCTCACAGGGTGATAGCATAAATAAACACCGAGAAATATGATCAAAGCTCCACTGAGCAATGATGCACAATCCTATAAAGTGACATCATTGAGGTTCACCAAGCAATAATATTAAGTTTCCACCAGGCAATTATATTAAGGCCCATAAAGCAATATTATTGAGGAAATCTTTAATCAAGAAGCTTTCGGTTGTCAACACATGGCACTTGATGATTAGAAAAACATGTGATGGATGTCAGAGGTGGTTCCTTTGATTCCTTATTTATAATACGTGGCAATTACTGAACGACAGATGGATAATGGTTGTTAAAGGTGGTTCCTTGAGAGCCCTCTCCACTTTACATGAAAGTCAAGGATTGGGAGCATGGTAACGAATCATTAAGAACTTCATCCTCACTGTCCTAGGCGAGAAGAAGTAGAAAGGTGTGAATGCAAATGACGTGAAGATTCTCTTCTAACAACTATATAAGCAACTTAGATGGTAACTCCTAGGTACGATGGTCTTCTGTTTCTAACTAGTGAAGACAACTTTTTTTCCCTTTAAGTTCTTATTCTCCCTCTTTTACTCTATTTCACCTCCACTGATTACTGACTTGAGTATCGGAGGAGCCACACCAGAGGAGCTAACCCAACACGAACCAGTGTTACTTTCTCAAATTTGCAAAGTCATATAAGAGAAGAGGACTTATTGAGAAGGAAGAACTCGAGCAAGTAGAAAAAAGTAGCTAGTAATATTCATTTTATGAACAAAAATTAGGAAATTTATCATTTTCAAATTTAACTCATTATCACTTGTTAATAAATTTATTTTTTTTATTTTTTTTTATTTTCTACTCTTCTATAAAAGGTAATCAATGTTTTTAATGTATGGTTCTTATATTTCAAGAAAAACACTCAAGTGTTTCTAGTAAAATCATCTATTACAACCAAGCAGTATCTACTACCATTCAAAGAAACATGTTTATTAGTATCAAACAAATCCATGTGTAATAGTTCTAATGCAGTAGATGTACTCAAAATAGTTTTACCTTTATAGATAGCTTTGATTTTCTTACCCATTTGACATGCATTACAAATTTATCCTATCAAAACTTCAACTTTGCCAATCCTTGCACTAAATCTTTCTTTGATAGCCTTTTAATTTTCCTCATGTTGGTGTGAGAAAATCTCCGATGTTAAAATCAAGTCTCTTCTTCTTTTGACATGAAACACTCAACAAATACATTAGTAGCACCAAATAATTTAACTTGATTAATATTTTCCTTTCTATGACCTATGAGTATGGTAGTGTTTAGTTTACTATGTTTGATTAGACATTGAGATGAGTTAACTCAACTCTATATCCCGAATCACATAGTTGATTAAAAGATTGAAGGTCATGTGTTTCACTAATAATACTTGTTTAATCATGAATTGTTTAGAAATTTTAATATCTCCTATTCCTATAACTTTAACTTCACCACTATAACAAATAAAAATAGTACCTTTATTTTTATTCTTAAGTGATGAGAACTTTGATAAGTCTTTGTCATATACCTAGAGCATCCACTATCAATAAAGCATATTGTTGGATGCTTTCCCATACTTATGCCCGTTCAACCACGATAAACTAAATATTTTGGTACCCAAATTTTAGATTCGGTAGCATCAACAACATATTGCTTGGGTAACTCATGCTTGTTCCTATAACTTCATCTTCACCACTATAATAAAGAAAAATAGTATCTTTATTTTTATTCTTAAGTGATGAGAACTTTGATCAGTCTCTGTCATATACCTAGAGCATCCACTATCAATAAAGCATATTGTTGGATGCTTTCCCATAACTCATGCATGTTCAACCACGATGAACTAAATATTTTGGTACCCAAATTTTGGATTCGATAGCATCAACAACATATTGCTTGGGTACCAAAGCTTACACAATTTTAGTTTTAGAAAGGCTATTTCTATTGATTAAGGACATTAATTTAACTTCTTTGTGTTTTAGTTTGTATCTTAATTCTACTTTGTTACACAACTTGTTGAGCTCCTAAAATCATGTCTAAATATTTAGAACTTAAAGTAAACTTACAATACATTTCTAAGAACATCTACTTGCAATTTTAAGGATTCATTTTCATTCTCAAGCTCATAAAATTGATTAGTATCATTTTCATGATGCATGCAAATCTTATATGACCTTTTTCATCTTTAAATGCATTTAATTCATTTTGTAGATCTTTAACCCTAGCTTTTAATTTAGATAAAGTATTTGTCAAGCATGTTATGGTAGAGTATAGCTTATCTAATTTTGGAGAAGTTACCTCATCATCACTAGATGATGACTCTCTTGAGGTCTCCACATTTTCTCCAAGAGTTTCTTCTTCATCCTCACTACTCACAATATTGTCCAATGTCATAGGAGCTAAGTTTCAAAGTCTTTCCCTCATTTTGTTCTTCCAATCAGTTGGAAATGGAGTCATCCCACGTAGTCTTCAAAGTCTTCTTTTTCTTTGGCTTATCATCTTGATTTTTCAACTCCGGGCAATCGGCTTTGTAGTGCACTTTCTTATTACACTTGTAATAAACTACATCATATTTTATTTTGATCTTACCGGAGACTTACCCCTAGCTATGTTGTCACTAAATATCTTCTTAACATCCTTCTTGTTGAACTTTCTAGAAGAAGAAGGAAGGCTTGGAAAGCAATATGGTATGAATCCTCAGAAGACTCCGACGAAGAACATGAGTAAGTGAGCTTCCTTGCTCTACTAGTATAAGCTTACATTGCCAAAACTGAGTTCGAGTCCAGAACCAGAGCTAAATCAAAATCTGAATCTGACTTACAAGACGATTCCACTGTAAGTCCTTTAATTATTAGATTACATAATTTAAGTTTCTTACTTATCTAGAAAGTTGGATAAATCCAACCTCCAGATCAAGTCACTCCAAGAAGAGGTCAAAGCCCTCAAGGAAGTGACTAAGCCAAGCTCCTTGACTGAATCTATTCAAGTAAGAACTTCAACTCAAGTCCAACAACTTGAGGAAGAAAATTTCAACTTGAAAAGTCAAGTCAAGAAATTTATGGACTCATTGGAATGGTTCACTTTGAGTCTAAAAATCTTGATTTGATCCTTGGTAAACAAAGAGTCGTATATAATCGATCCAGACTCGGATATAAGGTCAAACGTTAATTCAAATCATACTTATCCTTAGTGAATCAACCAAATAGAAAACTAGTTCAAGAATGGGTTCCTAAATCTAACTTGATTAATCAAGTTAGACTTAATTAATATTAGATTCACAAGGATCAAATTCACTATCTTGATAGACTTCATCAAGGATATGATCCAGAGGAAGCCAATAGAAAGACCATTTTTATTAAATAGACTTGTTTGATGTTTGTTTGACCACTTTCCTTATATATGCTTAGATTAGGGTAGATAATGACTTAGGATTGATTGACACTTGACTAGTTAGACCTAAGATTTTCTTTAAAAGACTTTGTCTATAAGTGGTTGTTTCTCCAATACCTAAGAAGGCGTAATGTCACACCATAGCCTAACTCAAAAGTAAATCAATCCTTAGATTTTATTCAAAATTGAAGATAAAATTAACTATTTCGTAAAATAGATAAGGTTCCCTGATTGACAATCTAGAAAAAGGGTGAGATGGATTTAGATTTAAAATTAGTTAGTTAAAACTTAAACCTAACTTAATCTTTAAACCAAAGCAAATATAATTCAAATTAATCAAACTTAACCTAAACTTAACCAAACTTAAACTGAGTCAAATTAACTTAATTTAATATTTAAAAATTAACTTTCAAATGATAATTAATTTTTTAATTTTAAATAATTTTAAAATCTTAATTATTTTTAAATGCTAATTAATTTTCAAATCATAATTAATTTCAATTTTTTAAAAAATCTTAATTATTTTCAAATGTTAATTAATTTTCAAATCTTTTTTAAATTTTAATTAATATGATTTAGACTTAAATATCTTTCAAATCTCAATCTTAAATATTTTTCAAAGATTCTGACTTAAATATCTTTCAAATTTTAATATTAATTATTTTTAAAAATTTAAACTTAAATATTTCTTCAAGACTCAAACTTAAATTTAGACTTAAATATTTTTCAAAAATTCATATTTAAATATCTTTCAAATTTCAATCTTAACTATTTTTCAAAATTTAAAATTTAAATATTCTTCAAAATTTAGAGATAATATTCTCAAAACTTAAAACCAACTTCAAAATTAAACTTAACTTCATCTCACACAAACTCATAAGCTTAACATATTTGATAACTTAGAAAGGGTGAGATGAAAAATTAGGAAAATAGATAAAGTTTTTTTACATTAATTACTTTGGTTACTCATGCTGTTAGTCTTAAAAAAATTTTAAGTCTTTTTACTTAGAAGAAAAAGAAAGAGGATTTTTAAAAGTCAAGTGTTTTTTTTCGGAACTAAGTTTTTAAACTAAGTTCTACTTCAAATTGTTTAAGTATTTAAAAGTTAGGTTCTTTTTCAAAACCTTTAAGTATCTTTTCAAAGATACTAAGTCTTTTCAAAAGCTAAAGCCTACTTTAAAAAGATATCTTTCAAAAATAAAGTATTTTCAAAAGTCAAATTCTTTTTCAAGGCTTTTAAAAAATGCTAAGTATTTTTCAAATGATAGTTTGTTTGAAACCCAATTAGTTCCTTTAAGTAAACTTTTTTCAAAAACTAAGTACTCTAGTTAAACTTCCTACTTGAAAAATTTTTTTCTCTCCCTCTCAAAGTTTTTCAAAGCAAAATTCTACTATCTCAAAAGCAGAGTTTGTTTTAAAGTTTTTTCAAAGAATAAATTTTTTTTCCAAGTTTATCCTTTGTCATAAAAACTAAGTATTTGAAAAACTAAAATGTTTGATTTTAAAATTAAGTAATTTTTTTCTTCCTAAATTATTTTTGATGAATGGAAAAGGGGGAGAGAATGGTTAAAAGTTAAGGGAGAGAGAAAGTTAAGGGGGAGTGATAAATTAAGGGGGAGCTAAATTGGAAAGATTGGCTTCATAAGCTTTCCTTTAAAAGTTATTTTAACACTTGAACTTATTCTTAATACTATGTTTTTTTTTCTCCCTTGAACTGCTATATTATTTTACTTAAATTTTGAATCAGGTTGTCATAATCAAAAAAGAAGAGATTGTTGGTGTAGGGAGCAACAAACGACCGAACCTGTGTTTTGATAATGATAAAGGGGTTTAAAGTTAAGCTGTCTTGTGATCTAATAAGTTTAACTGAGTGTGCAAAAAAATCTTAAGTGATCTTAGGCAAAGGAAAATCCTAGTCAAGTCTAGGTAGGTGGAAAGTCCTAGCTGCAGTTAGACAATGAAGTCCTGATCTGGGAGACTAGGCAAAGTCATGGTGGGCCGAGAACGTTAGGTGAGATCCTAAGGTCGAGGATGCTAGGTGCAAATACTGGGGGTCACAGACACCAAGAGGTAGAGAAAGAAGAATAAGTTGAAAGTTGAAGCTCTAAATTTCAAAGTCAAAGACTCATCATCAAAAGAGCTTAACTTTAAAATGAATTTCCCATATAGATTTGGATATGACATCCGAGCACCTCAGCCATTCAAAATGTGAAGCTTTGATCTTTGGAATCAAGAGTCAAAAATTTCTCCATGATGGACATAGAGCAATGGTTTTCTCTAATGAAGGGATTTTAAGCTCCAAAGGATAGCAAAGGGATTTTCCTCAAGAAGAAGAAATAGGTCGAGGAGAAAATCAAAAGATACAAGGCTAATGACAAGATAACCAAATTGTTGGTTAATTTATTGCCAAGCACTATAGGATTGAGATATGCTAGAGGGGGGTGAATAGCACTTGTGACCTTCTCACATTTTCAGAAAGCACAAAATAAAATGTAGCGGAGAAAGGAAGATAGCAGAAGTAAAACAATCGCTAACAAATGTTGGTTTTACTTGGTTCAGAGTCTGTGATGACTCCTACTCCAAGGTCTGCGATCGTTGATTGCTTTCATTGGGAAATCACTATAAGATCAAAAAACTTTATAGAAATTGAGTACAAAAATAAGTACAACAAATTTATAATTAAAAGTTATAATGACAACTTTAAGGATCTAGAGAGTTGTGCTTTGTATTGTCAGAGTCGTGTCGCTGGGTCATCGGAGTCACATTGTAGAGTCATAAGATCGTCTTTAAAGTAGAGAATAGGAGAGTAATCACGAAGAATGAGTATCTTCAGCCCTCTGGTTGAGCACTCCTTTTATGGACTGCTGAAGGTGCCTTCAACCCCCTTGAGGGTGCCTCCAGCTCGGATTTCTATCCCTAAATCCGTAGTACCAATAAGCTCTGCTTTCTATGAACTTCATCCATTCGAAGGCGCCTTCAAACTCATGGAAGGCACCTTCCATCCAGTATCCAAGGTGCCTTCAAGTGCTTTGAAGGTACCTTCGCACCTCTCTTCATAGGCCTTTGGCCAAGCCACCTAAGGTGTGTCCAACTACCCAGGAGGCGCCTTGAACACTATTCATCTGAACTTAAAATGTGCTTTTCATTCCATACATGATACGTTAGTCTAAAATATCAAATATACCCTAAAAAATAAAGTTAGCACAATTAAATGTGAATAATAGAACTTCTTGATAGTCTTCAGACTGTCTGATTCTCACTTTCATATTTTTAGAAAATCCGAGGTCGAACCGACGCCTACTGTTCTCTCAATAGGGAACACGTCCTCACCTATTCCTCTCAAGAGAAATTATCTTTTGCCAAATCGGTCCTCCAGACCGTCTGGACTTTTGCTCAGCGTTTGAGATGTCAGGACTTCATGCTGAATGTCCGATCCCGACCTATATAGTCTTCCACCTGGTGTCTGCGACCCCAGGATTTTCACCTAGTGTCCTCGACACTAGGATTTCACCCAACATCCTCGACCCGCCAAGGCTTTGCTAGTCTCTCGGACCAGGACTTTGATGTCTAACCCCAGCTAGGACTTTCCACCTACCTAGAATCCACTAAGACTTTTGCCTAAGATAACTTAGGACTTTCCTACAAACTTAGTTCAACTTGTTAAACAACAATAAACCTTAACTTTGAACCCTTTACTATTATCAAAATTCAGATTTAATCATCTAGTGCTCCCTGCACCAACAAGCACCATCTTGTACAAAATTATAGAATATCAAGATTCCAAGGAGTTATAGAGCAAGTTGGCAAAACTTTATGAAGATCCAATCTTAGTGCAAAGTGAAACAAAATCCAAAGAGTGAAACTCATTGAGTAAAGAACAAGATGTTTTGGAAGTTGAGAGATGCTCAATATCCAAAGATAAAGTTGAAGAGGCATCCACCTCAAGGATTGAGAGGGAGTATAGTTCATTGACACCTAAACAAGAAGAAGACTTGACATCCGAATCAAATGAAGAATCATGTGTCACCTCTACAAGTAAAGAAGGTATAACAATTTCAATTTGTAAAAATAAAAATCATATCATATGCTTTGAGAATAGGAAGAATGGACACTACAAAAGTAAGTGTCCAAGATTAGTCAAAAAGAAGAATCAAGTGGCACCTAAAGCAAAGGAGAAATCAAAATATGTTAGCCCCATGATACAAAAGAGTAAGGAGTACTTTGTATGCTTCTCTTGCAATCAAAAGGGATATTATCAGAATCAATGTCCAAGGCGAAGGATTCCAACTAAGAATAAGGAAGGAAACTCAATTCAAGGGGGGACCTTCTATAAGCAAATCTAAGGTACCATTAATTTATGGTATTTCTTTATATCATAAAAATAAGAATGCTAGAAATAAATTTCATCATCTTAGTGATTTCTATCATGAAAATAGAAAGCATGACAATCTTAAGGAAATTACAAGTCATATCATGCTAAAATAACCCTACATAAGGATAGGAATGTAAGAAATAATTTACGTAAGAATTCTATGATGTTAAATATATGTCTAAAAGGAAAAATGCTCAAATAAATCATGAAAATCTAAATTTGAATGTTTAAAGATAGAAAATCAAGTTTTGAGGTCAAAACTTGAGAAATTGGAGAGGAGCCTAGAGAAAATAAAAAATAATGTAAAAGTGGCAAAGAAACAAAACTTAAGTCAAACTAGATAAGAGGCATTCAATGGCAAGAGAGGTTTGGCATACAAATCAAAAACTAAGAAGAATGTGCCCTCATATCATAGAGTTCCATATGGTTATGGGACTAACTCTAAATCTAGAAATCAAGTAATGGTTACAAGCGAAGTTATCCCTAGTGTTGACTTTAAGGAGACTAACTCTAGGTCTAAGAAGCCTAGGAAGGTCATTAGGAAGGTTTGTAGGGAAGATATCCCTATTGAGTATCTTGAACACCCGAGAAGCACCAATAGATTTTGGGTTCATAAGAGTGTATTTTCTACACACTAAATGAGTTTAGAGTGTCAACTCTAATTGGAAGGGTAGTTAACCAACTCTAGTGAAGTTGACATTTTAGAAAATTTTCAAGGTATTGTGACACCTTGAAAATGAAAAGTTAATTTTTACTGTTGAAGATAAAAAGTGTGCCAATTAAAATTTTAAAGTATTGATCTTGATTAAATTAATACAAATAGGATAGAATTCAAAGGAATGTCAAGTTGGGACTTAAGCATTTTCTAAGGAGATGAGGTCAATTTAGACTTATTTTGACTTAGCGATTAGTTGATGATACTTAGAAAATCTAGAAAATTTCTTTTTGCTATAATTGTAATGTTTTGTGTATCCTATCACATGCCATGACACCATACTTTTCATTCATATTGCTATGAAAAATATTACATGTCATGTCATATATGCATCATTAATCTATGATAGTTATCTTTTAGAAAATACACATTTGATGTATGTCATAATCATTATCATGCATTATTTTAAATTCCTTAAAATTAAGGACAATAACATAAACTGACATCCTACGTAGGATGATCAAAGTTAAAATGTCTAGATAGAGATACATGATCTCTTAATTTAGGAAAAACCTAGTTTACATCTCACAAAAACTATAGAGTTGACTTGTATATATATTGAGATACATTAGACACAAATGAGATGTTATAAGAATACATAAGACTCAAGATATTGATTTAGTACATCTAATTGAGTTTTAGTTTCATCAAAATAAATGATTATACGAAATCCAATCATGGGAAAAGTTCATGTACAAGTCATGTGCATTTAGCCTAAAGATTGTGGTTGAAAATTTATTTTTGAAAATTATTTTAAAATCATTTTGGAAAACCATGGTAAAGTATATTTGTTGATAATAATCACCATTGATTAGCTAAACATAAAGTTATAGTGAAACATTGAAGTTTTTAATAGTTTCTAATTTTATGAAATTCTTTTAAAATTGAAGATATTTTCATAGAAAACTATTTTTCTATAATAGTATATGACATAAGTAAGGTCTACATGAAGTTTTATGATTTTAAAAAAAAATTATCGAATTATTTATATATTTCTAAATTTTGGTCTAAAATTAATTTTAGAAATCAGAAACTCTAATTGATTAGACACTGTTGTCAATCAATTGGGAGATGTTGGAATCGATTTGGTAGTGGTCGGCAATCGATTCAGACTAGCTATAATCGATTGGAAGCTAAAACCAATTGATTAGTAGGGCTATTTTTGACTGAAATGACCTGATTTCAGTCCATTAAATCATATTTAGTTAATTTAGCTATCTTTAATCCTTTAAAGTGCTTAGGTTAGCAATTAAGGGTAATTTTCTTGATGAAAATAAGAAAGGAATAGTTAAAGGAAACAATATTGGAGTTAAGGAGGAGATTTAGATTCAAGATTGAATTTTTAACCTCATGACTTCAAATTTTAGAACCTTCAAAAGGTTTAGAAACTCCAAATCATTGATGGTTTAATGATAGAAGTTGGAGCATGCTTTGACGAGGTTCTCTTTAAAGGTATGATGATGCTCAAGGTTAAGCATTAGAGATAATGGAAGGGTATGAGACCTTCATTGTAAAGTTCAAATGACTAGAGGATAAATCTTGGGGAGAAAATTTTTGATGTGTGTCAAATGGGGAGAAAAATATAGGGTTCAAGTTAGAAAACCCTCATTTATTCTTTGGCATGGGATGAAGAAATAAGTTGAGCTAATATAGGTTACCCTAACTTAAACATATTGTAAAACATCAAAAAGAGAGAGATTGTTGGTGCAATTGTCTTCGGGTCAAGGTTGACCAGTTTGACTAAGCTCGAGTTGGTTCGAGCTTGAGTTTCGATGTTTGACAATATATGAGAGAGAAGTTAAGTAGGTCAAGAAAGGACCGAATACTTGTTTGGGAAAGTCCTGACTGGAGGTTAGACAACAGAAAGTCCTAACTGAAAATTTGACAATAGAAAAGTCTTCGTGAGAAAAGTTATGCAATGGAAGTCCTAGTGGGCTAGGCAATGGAAGACCTAGTTGGGAACTAAGCAATGGAAGTCCTAGAGAGGCTAGCTAGTGAAGACCTAGTTGGAAGCTAGGCAGTGGAAGTCCTAGTGGGGATATGCAATAAAGACCTAGTTATGAACTAGGTAATGGAAGTCCTAGTGGGGCTAGGCAAGGGAAAAGTCCAAATGGGTCAAATGTTGACCAAACACTTAGGCAATAGGAAGTTCTAACTGGAGGTTAAGTAACGGAAAAATCCTAGTGAGAAAAAACTAGTCAATAGAAGTCCTAGCGGGGTTAGGCAATGGAAGACATAGATAGGAACTATACAATGGAAGTCCTAACAGAGCTAGGCAGTGAAGACCTAATTGGGAACTAAATAGTGGAAATCCTAGCAGGGCTAGGCAGTAAAGTCCTAGTTGTGAACTAGGTAATGGAAGTCCTAGTGGGGCTAGGCAATGGAAAAGTCCAAGTAAGTCAATAGTTAACCAGACACTTGGTGATTCAAAGTCCAATGGGAAGTTGGCACAAGATGGAAAGTCCAAGTGGTTCAAGGGTTGATCGGACACTTGGTGAAGAAGCCCTGGCAGGTCAAGGGTGACTGAATGATAGGCAAGGAAAAAGTCCTAGTGGGGCTAGGGAAGGGAAAAGTCCAAGTGGGTCAAAGGTTAGAAGTTGGCATGAGATGGAAAGTCCAAGTGGGTCAAGGGTTGTGTTGATACTTGGTGAAGAAGCCCTAGCAAGTCAATGGTGACCGAATGCTCGACAACGGAAAGTCCCAACGAGCCATGATTGACTGGATATTGGGCAAAGGAACCCTAAAATCGGATTAAGTGAATTAGGGTTAGGTAATCAATTAGCCCAATCAATTGATTAGGAAAATTGATTGAAAGAGGTTTTCACGAGAGCAAAAGGGCTTGGAATCAATTCAGGAATTGATTCAAGCTTTCACCAATCGATTAGAATAATTGATTGGCCATATTTTCGCATCAACACGGAAAGCTGCTTAATCGATTAGCTCAATCGATTGGGTAGTGTCAAGCTTTTTATGAAGCACAATAAGGCTAAGAATTGATTGGTCAATCGATTAAGTCGCATGTGAATGGATTGGTTTAAATTGATGAAGGCCTTTTCACAATAGAATAGAAAGTTTGAGAATTGATTGAGAAATCGATTAAGCAACTTTCTCTCATGAATAGAAAGCTTTTGAATTGATTAGGGCAATCGATTAGAAGCTACTAAATTGATTTGTATGGCTCACCAATCCAATCGATTAGATGACTGAAAAAAGAGTCATTCTGTAGATGTTTAAATGTCGTTTGACATGGCAATCAATTAGGGATAAGCTTAATCGATTAGAGGTGTCGAGGTAACCCTAGAAAAGGGCTTTCATGAAAACTTGAAGTACAACTCTTCACACTGGTTCTTAAGGTTTGGGTGACAAGTGTTCTTGTATTTTTCAAGCATCAAGAGACTAATCAAAACAAGAAAAGAGCAAGTAAATCAAGGTTCATCATTGTAAAGTCATTTTTGAATTATTATCTAATCTTGTTTGTGTTTCTTGTTTGTATTCTCATATTTGTGCTTGTATAAGGCTTCTTCACATATAAAAATAAGATTTTCATAGTGGAGCTATGTTTGAGGAGTAGACCCTTGGATTAGTCACCTCAAGAAAGTGGATACCAAATAAAACAAGATGTGTTAACATTGCTTTGAGTCTTCCGCTGTAAATCATCTTCAACAAAGCTAACAAAGCTATGGCCCGCCCCCCTTTAGCTCTCTACATGTCCTAACAAGGACTATTCCTTCTTCTCCTTTTTTTCCTTTGTTTTTATTCTTGTTCTTTTCACCTATAACCAAAGTTATACCTTTTTCCTTATGTCTTGCATTAGCTTGTTCATGCAGTTTTAGTTCACAAAATAATTCATCTAATTTAACAATTGACAAATCCCTTAAAACTTTATAAGCATCCAATATTGATGACTATAGTGAGTACATACATGATGAGATCTCGGTTCTCCACACTTTCTTAACAGAATGAAGACAATTGAGAAGTTTTTTGAATCTCTCATGTAGTTAACTTACCATTTCTCTTTCCTTCATGACAAAATTTTGTATTTAATTTATGAGAAGATCTCTTTTTTTTATTCTTGAGTCTTTTGTACCTTCGTTCAGCTTAATAAGCTTGTCCCACAATTCCTTGGCACTTTTGAATGGACCAACTTTATTTAGTTGCTCCGAACTTAGTCTACATTGAAGAGTTACAATTGCTTTGGCATTAGCTTGTGCCTTCCACTTTTGTTCAGCCATCTTGAAGATTCCATAATTTTTTTATCTTTTGAAGTTGACACAACAAAATCCTCTGTCACTAAGAACCACATAGCAATCTCAGTCGTGAAGTAGTGCTCCATGCGGCTCTTCTAATAGGTGAAGTTTTTTCCTTTGAAGTAAGGTAGTCATGTGGTACTATGATCATTTTCAAAGAGATCTTTGCAACTTAAAACTTTTAGTCCTTTAGATGTAAGTCCTCTAGTGCAACCTGGTTCTGACACCACCTGTTAGGACCTTGCAAGCCAGTGGGGAGTTGAATAACTTTAATCATGTCTTAGTTGAGAATGCAGCGAATCTTAACGCGAAGACACACTACAACACACACACAAGCTAACACATTGATTTTACTTGGTATCCACCTTCTTGAGGTGACTAATCCAAGGGGCTTCTAGCTCTCTTCTTCGACTAAACCTTTTCCTTCTCAAACAAAATCCAAAGGTGGAGAAATCTTCTTATAGCATGATTACACCAGCTTACAAATTTCAGTAATTAAATGAGCAAGAAGAGAGAAGAAAGGAAGAGATTAATAGTTTGACTTAGTTTTCCTTCTCTTGGTTGCTTGAAGATATTGCAGATGAGAGAATAAAACTAATGTTAGGAGGAGAATCACAATGGAATAATAACTCCTTATACCCTAAGTCCCCTTTTAAACAACTTAGAATCAGGCCATTTCTCCATATTTTGTCGTCACTAATTGATTGACAGAATACATCAATCGATTGTTGAACAGTCATTGACTCCAGATCAATGGCTGAGATTATCTCGATTTTAAATCTCAATCGATTGGTGGACATCACCAATTGATTGACAATGCTCAATTGATCGGTCAATCGATTTGGTATACTTTTGTTCGCTCAAGAAACCTCTGCCAATCAATCAGCCAATTGATTAGCAATGCCCAATCAATCGATTAATCAATTTGGCAAGCCTCTGTTCGCTCAAGAAAACTCTATATCGAATGGCAATGCCCAATTGATGTGTCAATTGATTTGGCAAGCTTATGTTCACTCAAAAAAACTCCGCCAATCGATTGCATTGACAATCCTCAATTGAACAACCAATTGATTGATATGATATGTAAATCATGAATTCCAGATTTAATCTAATTGATTGAGGCAATCGATTGGTGTCATAAAACTTAGAATTTGGGTTAGAGTTTAGGGTTTTGACTCACCAATCAATTGGTATAACTTACCAATCAATTGGTATAACTCACCAATCGATTAGTGAACCTTATAATAGGATTATTTTTTTCATTCCTAAACCATTAAGTACATTGCTTCCTTCAATATACCAATCGTTCCCAATTATCTCATGTCAAATGAACATCTTGTTCCTTGGACTTTGTGCTTGGAGATTCCTCGTCTTCGGGTCTTCATCTACCTTTGCATATAATCTTGCGATCTGCTTGGGTTTCCACCTTTTGCCAAGAATCTGGTCCGTGATTTTCTCAGTCTTTCCTTACTTTGTATCCGGTCTTCCGACCTATATGGATTTCTTCTTACAAAAAATTTGGCCCTCAACCTTCTTCTCTTATCCTACACACTTGTAACTCAAGTGAGATCTAACTTATTAATTTAAATTTAAATAATTATTAATCATTAAAAATTTTCATTTGAGGTATGATTATACCAACAATAATATAGTAATATGCACTACAATAACTCTAGATGACTTCCTAAAATCTCACTTTTACCCATCTTCGACGAACATCAGCGGCACAATGCAACAAATGGGCCATGTTTTCGGCGACATGATTGTGACAAAATTTGTCAAAGGGGTGGACTCTCAATTGCCATGAGATCGGATGAGCAAGTATAGTAGCCACAACACTCGATTGGATAGTCATGGTGGTTAGCTAGTCAATTATATGTGCTACATCGAGTAGTTGTCAATTTAGTAGTATGCATCATGTAGGTAGTCGACAATAAACATCACATGAGTTCTATTGGCTGAGGATATTGGGAGATTTTTTTCTCTCTTATCATTCTATACACAATCTTTGTAAACAAATTTAACTCTTCTTCTATACTTCTACTCTATTCTTCCCCTTTTCCATCATCTTCTCTGCTTAATAAATGAAGCTTTATGCTTGTTTACCCTGAAGGACAAATGAAGAAAATACTAGATTGCATAAGAGTCGAGACTTTTTTCTTTATTTACTTGGTGTAGATCCTTCTAAGTTCCATTAACATTCATTTTATCATCCATTAGAAATCAAGCAGAACCAATGCTAAATTCGACTAGCAACAACCAATTTCTTCCTTCATCTAGGCATTCTCTTGTGCCAAATCTAGCCATCCAACAATTCAAGACTACTTATGAGCTCATGATCCACATCCTTGCCGACTAACGATCTCGCCCTTAACAACCGATAACCTCACCAAGGGCCGGATGCACAGGGGAGGCAAAGAGAGGCTTTAGCCTCTCCCAACTTGACCGCCACCTAGTAGTCACGTGGGGGCTGCTTTAATAGCCCCCCACAAACGCCAGTAGCAGCCCGCGCCTAGCCTACGATGGGATGGGATGCACAGCTCATTCTCCAATAGTAAGGTTGTCGGAGAAGAAGGTCGTGTCACACGACACAACTCAATCTTTCTTTTTTTTTTTTTTAAAAAAAGTAAAATTGGCGCTATTTTAATAAAATGACGTCGTTTTACTTAAACAAAATTTAAAAAATCTTTTAAATATATTTTTTATGACTAAATATATATACTTCATTTCGTCGTTTGATTATGATACGGTGTTTGATAGGGGGCCCTAGAAAAGGAGATAAAGGTCAAGAGTCAGAAGTCAAGAGTACGTGGCGGTCAGAAGTCAAGATGACGGAGCGATCAGAAGTCAAGATGACGGGGCGGTCAGAAGTCAAGATGACGGGGCGGTCATAAGCCCAAATGATGGGGCGGTCAGAAGTCAAGATGACGGGGTGGTCAGAAGTCAGGATGACGTGGCAGGCCAATGACAAGAGGAACGGGACTTGAGACTGTTCCAAGAGAGGATATATGAGGGCCAGAATTTACAGGTCGGGATTTACAGGACTGAACTTATACAGTTCAAGATCTATGGGCCTATGCTCGAGGGCCAGGAGTTACAGGTTGTGATTTACAGGACTGAACTTATATAGTTCAGGATCTACAGGCCTACGCTCGAAGGCAAGAATTTATAGGTCAGGATTTACAGGGCTGAACGTATACAATTTAGGATCTACAAGCCTACGTTCGAGGACCAGGAGTTATAGGTCGGGTTTTACAGGACTGAACTTATACAGTTCAGGATCTACAGGCCTACGCTCGAAGGCTAGAATTTACAGGTCGAGATTTATAGGGCTGAACATATACAGTTCAGGATCTACAGGCCTACGCTCAAAAGTCAGGATTTACAGGTCAGGATTTATAGTGCTGAATGTATACAGTTCAGGATCTACAGGCCTACATTCGAGGGCCAGGAGTTACAGGTCAGGACGGATATAGGTTGAGGCAAGACGAGGTAAGACGCATAGGTCGGGAGCGACAGGTCAAGACGGATACAGGTGAATGCAGGACGTGGTACGACATATAGGTTGGGAACGACAAGGAAGGATGGGTACAAGTTGAGGCAAGACGAGGTAAGACGCACAGGTCGGGAGCAACAGGTCAAGACGGATACAGGTGAAGGCAGAAAGTGGTACGACATACAGGTCGGGAACGACAGGACAGGAACTGGCCATCTTTGCCAGCTCATCCACTCTCTTGTTCTCTGCCCTGGGAATCTTAGTTACTGTAACTTCCGCAAATTCTTCCTTCATCTTCTCATACACTTCTTGATATACTTGTAGTTTATCACTGTTTACTTCAAACTGGCCGGCCACTTGCTGGGTCACCAACTGGGAATCCGAGTAAATGATGACCCAATCTGCCTCTACATGCCAAGCTGCTTGCAGCTCTGCCAACAAAGCCTCATATTCCACCTCGTTGTTAGTGGCTTGAAATTCAGCCTAATAGCCAACTGTAGTATATCCCCTTGAGGAGATATCAGGAGAATCCTGACCCAACTTCCTTGGTGAGTGGCTGACCCATCTACGTAGATTTTCCAAACTTCGCTGGAGTCTGCCTGATGAATCTCTGTTAAGAAATCTGCCAAGGCCTATGCTTTGATCCCGTCCAGAACCTGAGTCAGACGAAGGTAGTCGCACTGTCATCGGTGTTGACGGAAAGTCATTGGGCCTCCTGGATGACCTGGCAATCCGTCAAAAGGTTCCCACGGACGGCTGACGACAGGGGTGATGGAGATGCGGACCCTGCACACACACTCAAACGAGCCAACCTAATGTTAGAGGCCAGAAACCAGGAAAAAATTCCCCGAGTCAGGCCCTCCGACGCTTAAATCAGGTACTTTTTCCCCAGAAGCATAGAGACAGCAGAAAGGAAAAAAGTAAAAGACTGGTGAGAACAAACGAGTGAGCGTACCTGCATAGGGATGAAACCTCCCTTTTTATACCGTTGTGGGCATTTTTAGAGTCTGAGAAGTGTCAAGGAATGTCGAGTGTCAAGCTTTGTCTGGCGGTGATTGACACGTGGCTTCCTCCTATAGGTCGGAAGAAGAATCAGAGGGCAATGAGCCGTAGACCGTTAGCATATTCCCTGACATGTGATGATTATTCTCTGACAGGTGGTTATGATTCCTTGGCCTGGTTGTCGTCTAGTGTTGCCTACCCGGCCTGTCAAACCCGGTCGGGTTTCCCAATCTGTTCCGAGTCCATGTCCCGCTCTGCCTATCTTGATCTATGTACCTTCACGTTCGATTATCCCGGACTGTATGCCTTACCTCATTCTTCCTTAACCTGTATCCATCTTGCCTTGCCATTCCCGACCTATATGTTGTACCACGTCCTGCCTTCACCTGTATCTGTCTTGACCTGTCGCTCCTGACCTGTGCATCTTACCTCGTCTTGCCTCAACCTGTATCCGTCCTGCCCTGTCGTTCCCGACCTGTATGTTGTACCATGTCCTGCCTTCACCTGTATCGGTCCTGCCCTATCGTTCCCGACATATATGACGTACCATGTCCTTCCTTCACCTATATCCGTCCTGCCCTGTCGTTCCCGACCTGTATGTCATACCACGTCTTGCCTTCACCTGTATCCGTCTTGACTTGTCGCTCCCGACTGTGCGTCTTACCTCGTCTTGCCTCAAACTATATCCGTCCTGCCCTATCGTTCCCGACCTGTATGCCATACCACATCCTGCCTTCACCTGTATACGTCTTGACCTGTCGCTCCCGACCTATGCGTCTTACATCGTCTTGCCTCAACCTGTATCCGTCCTATCATGTCATTCCTGACCTGTATACCGTACCACATCCTGCCTTCACCTGCATCTGTCTTGCTCTGTAAATCCTGGCCTTCGAATGTAGGCCTGTAGATCCTGAATTGTATAAGTTCAGCCCAATAAATCCTGACCTATAAATCCTGTCCTTCGAATATAGGCCTGTAGATCCTGAACTGTATACGTTCATCCCTGTAAATCCCGACCTGTAAATCCTGGCCTTTAAGCGTAGGCATGTAGATCCTAAACTGTATAAGTTCAGTCCTGTAAATCCCGACCTGTAACTCCTGGCCCTCGAACGTAGGCCCGTAGATCCTGAACTGTATACGTTCAGCCTTGTAAATCCCGACCTATAAATCATGGCCTTCGAGCATAGGCCTGTAGATCTTGAACTGTATACGTTCAGTCCTGTAAATCCCGACCTGTAAATCGTGGCCTTCGAGTGTTGACCTGTAGATCCTAAACTGTATACGTTCAGCCCTGTAAATCCCGACCTATAAATCCTAGCCTTCGAGCATAGGCCTGTAGATCCTGAACTGTATAAGCTCAGTCTTGTAAATCCTGACTTGTAACTCCTGGCCCTCGAACATAGGCATATAGATCCTGAACTGTATACATTCAGCCCTGTAAATCCCGACCTATAAATCCTGGCCTTCGAGCATAGGCCTGTAGATCCTGAACGGTATAAGTTCAGTCTTGTAAATCCCCACCTGTAACTCCTGGCCCTCGAGCGTAGGCTTATAGATCCTGAACTATATAAGTTCAGTCCTATAAATCCCGACCTGTAACTCCTGGCCCTCGAGCGTAGGCCCATAGATCTTGAACTGTATAAGTTCAGTCCTGTAAATCCTGACCAGTAAATCTTGGCCCTCATATATCCTCTCTTGGAACATTCTCAAGTCCTGTTCCTCTTGTCATCGGCATGCCACGTCATTCTGACTTCTGACCACCCCGTCATCTTGACTTCTGACCGCCTCGTCATCTGGGCTTCTAACCGCCCCGTCATCTTGACTTCAGATCGCCCCGTCATCTTGACTTCTGACCGTCCGTCATCTTGACTTCTGACCGTTAAGTGCTCTTGACTTCTAACTGCCATGTACTCTTAACTTCTGACCGTTGACCTTCATCTCCTTTTCTAGGGCCCCCTATCAGGCACTGTATCACAAGCCTCCCCGCAAGTCTAGTCGATGCA
>JBBMJZ010000126.1:3124538-3154188 GCA_037833815.1 Zingiber zerumbet
CCCACGGAAAGCGATCAAGGATCGCGGGCCTTCGAGTAGGAGTCGATCTAGGCTCCGAACGAAGTAATTCCTCGTGTTTGATTATTTTTATTCCGCTGTGTGTTTTAACTCCGATAAGTTTTACGAATCGTACAAGATAGCCACAAGAGCTATTCACCCCCCCCCCCTCTAGCGCATCTCGATCCAACATATGTGGCCCTAAGGGCTTGTAGTATAGTTTCATATTGTCACTCGTAAAGGGGAGATGCTGCCGAAATTTCTTCTGATAGAGACTACATGGGGCATGACACATTCAGCCTTGGTCGGCCCAATATTACATTATAAGCCGAAGGTGCATCCACCACAATGAAGTTTGAGCAGAGGGTTCTTATGAGTGGCTCCTCCCCAAGAGAGATAGATAACCGGAACTATCCGATCGGCTGCACTTCATTCCAAGTGAACCCATAAAGATGAGTTGTTATTGGCTAGAGCTCACTCTTATCAATCTGAAACTGCTCGAACGTTTTCTTGAAAATAATGTTGACCAAACTGTTAGTGTCAATAAAAGTACAATGAATATTATAATTGGCAATCACAGTTTTAATAATTAATGCGTCATCATGGGATATTTCCACCCCTTCTAAATCTTTGGAACCAAAACTAATCTCTAGTCCTTGTACTTTCTCATGACTACACTCGACCACGTGGATCTCTAGTCGGCGTATGTATGATTTTCTAGTCTGATTGCAATCACCATCGGTTGGGTTGTCCGCTATCATACCAATGTCATCCCAAGCGGCATTGCTATGATTGTCTTCCTCTCGTGTGGGTCAGCATGGTTGTTCTGCAGTAGCCCAAGTTGACGCTCAATTATTTTTTTGTTGAGGCCTTTATTGTTTCCGATTGGCCCTCGCAGGGCTCCAACCTAGGGGTCCATTCGGTCAATGATGATGCTGATGACTAGGAGAAGGGGATCACTGCGAAACCCCTAATTAGCTGGTCAACTTTGTTCTTGATTAAATGGTAGCAATCTTCTGTATTATGAGTTTCTGAGCGGTGGTAGATAGAAAATATAGGAGTCCATTGTTAGGGCTCAGGGAAGCGTGTCTGCTCAGCTTTCACATATTGAACAGCCTTCGATCTTGGCTCACGGTGTTGTGGTTGATGGCCCGATCAGGGGCCCTTAGGCGACAAAGTAGGGGAGGCACTCGGCACTAGGGGAGGCACTCGGCACTCGGGCACAGTGGTGGGAGCAGAAGGAGCCACTCCTTCTGAGAGGATTGAGTTTCTTTGACATTAATGTATTTGGTGGCTCATCCGAGCAGATGATCAGATCCCTTAGAGGTTTCTTAATGAGGGATCAGAAGAACTTACCAGCTATGAGCCCTTGAGAAAAGGTATTTACTAAAATCCCCGGGGTGGCTGAGGGGATGTCCATGCCCACTTGGTTAAATTTTTTTATGTATACCTTTAGCGGTTCCTTGGACCCTTGAGAGAAAAAAAGCTTAATATCGTCTTATGATAATGACAATTGCTAGCAACGTGATGTAGAAAAGCTTTGCGAAAGTCTTTAAAATAGCATATGGACTCGGCTGGGAGTCGCTTGAACCACCTCTGCACCGAGCCGGATAGGGTCATGAGAAACACTTGGCACTTGACCCATCCATATATTGATGGAGAATAGCCAAGTTTTCAAATTTAAGTAAGTGGTCCTCCGGGTCAGTTACCCCTCTGTATTCTCCAATCGTAAGAGGTCAAAAATGAGCCGACAATTTGTCCTCCAAGATTTCATGGGAAAACGACATGCTCGTCCGTTCAGGGGAGCTACTGGTCACTAGGGCTTTTCCTTTTTGATGGTCCCGAGTGGGTGCATTTTCAAAGGACCATCTTTAAAGTCGCTCTGCTTGGTCCATAACGTCAATGGGTGTGCAAAATAATGCCCAGTGATATGCTATCAATAATGGGGGCACAACTGAGAGGCTGGTTAGATGTATAGGTACTTGTAGGAAGGCAACAGGGGAGGCTAAATCGGCTGGAACCCTTCCACTTGAGTACCTCGCTTGGTCTGATGACCGGTCGCAGACATGGCGGGCTCGTTCGAAAGATGGCCTTCGGTCGCTGCTTGTTGCTACTGCAGCATTCCAACAACTCGGGTGGTTATAAACAGTTCTAAATGTTCCTGCGATAGTATTATAGTGGTGAGTCATCCAGTCTCGTTCATTCTCACGTTTCAAATGCAGACTAATATGTTTTCACAAACGGCGTCAAATATGATCCTATCTGAAATCGATGGAGATGGAAGGCTAGATACGTGGTTTAGATATTGACTTCTTGAAGATTTTGATTAAGCAAAAGCGGCTTCAAGCGGTCCTACGTGTCATAAGAAGCATTAGTGACCAGGCCAAGGAAGGGGTCCTTGACGTAGACTATCCGACGCTTAAATTAGTGATCGAGTCGAGTAGAGGAACAGTGAGAGGAACAGTAGCTATAAGTGTATAAAAATGCATAGCATCGCGTACCTCTATCCGTATGAGACATCTTTTTATAGTGTTACTATTTGTTTGTGCACGAATCTCAAAGGGTGTCCAAAAAAGGACAACCCATAAAGATACTCTAACATCTTTTCCAAAATAGACTCATAATCTATGCGTTTAACGAGATGAAGTTTCTGATATACAGCTTGCATAGAGAGTATTCATTGTCTTTCATGATATAAAACATCAAAAAGGAATATGAGGCCGTTGGGATAGGGGTCACTACCTGCTTACCCGTCAAACTGACATAGCCTTCCCCATAACCCGGTCGACAGTCACTTGGCCAATCGGACATATAAAAAGTCGTCAGGGACCCACCCCTTATTTGGCTTATTAGTTTTAACGAAAGAGTTCAATCGATCCGAGCTACCGTTCCTTCCAATCGAACTGCAGTTTCAATCGGTTGGACTAATCGATCAAGCTATCTTGGAGAAATTTTAGCCCTAGAGAGTGTTAATTCGTCTTTAGCTATTCATCCATATTAAGAGGCTTAGTGTCCGACCGGCCCAATGGTTCGGTTGGATAATCTCTTGGCCCAATGGTCTGACCAGCTAACCTCCGGGTCGCGATGATTGACTATGCTAGTTTTAAATTTTGACTTTTACGTCCCATAGACTTTAACCCGACTCGGGAGGTCCCACCTAAATTGCCGTATTAATGATATAGTAAAAAAAAAATTAATTATTAAATAATTAACTAAGACATACTTATAATCTTACTGATGGTTAGGATATATATATTGGAGGTGCTACCGGTTCAATAATTTTATTGGATGGAACCGTAATCGACCTGACCCTATTCAAGAACTAATCAATGGGTACTCAGCTAGATCCTTTGCTCGGGACCAGGTGTATTTGGCCCGTTGATCCAGTTTTATATCCGGATCTGCCGCGGGCAGGTTAGGATATTATTCTCTACTATCAATTCGATGAGTCCTTATCACTCCCGATGAGTCCTATCACTCCTTCGTTCGCCGTATCAGACATAATACCATTTGTTTGCCATAATGTGAACTTCCGTCTATCATCATTATCACTCCCGATGAGTCCTTGTCACTCCGTCGTTCAAAGTAGGTAACATTGTTGAGACTGACCATCATATTATCATCCCCGCAGACATCGTAAACAACATTTTTGCAGTCTTACAGATAGATGCTCCACAAGTCTTGAGACTGTTACATACTTGGCTGCAAGTTAATTATTGATTGGAACGTGGCATCAACTAAACTAAACGAGTGGGAGTTGTTGTGAGACTTGGTCCAAGTAATTAATGGTTCGATTATCATTAAAGATAGGAGAAAGAGCACCGCAGAGACTTTGAATATCCCTGAGATCAATTCCGAGGGAAACACGTTATCGGAAAAAAAAAGTTCTGGCGAATAAGGCAGGCCCCATGTGCGAGGGTGGAAGTCGACAGAGTTAGTTAATATGACGGTTAAAATTACGAAGGGGTTAATATTCCGAGTTAGTATATGTAATGTTTTGAATATTGGATTAGTCATTGAATCGGTGAGGTGATTGGGTCGAGATTTTTTAGATTTGACCAGTTGAATCAGTGATTCAACCGTTATATATATATATCATGCTTCAATAATTAAAAATCATGCTTCAATCCTGGTTGAACCTGCGATTTTGACCATTTTGAACGGTTTTGACCGGTTTTAAGTGGTTTTGACCGGTTTTGAACAGTTTTAACCGATTTTTTTTTTCGGCTTTAATGGTTGACCAAACAAGATCAAGGGGCGGTTCGTGATTCAACCGGTCGGACTGGCCGGTCCAGTTCGATTTTCTCAACACTGAGTATACGTGTACGGGTCGATCGAATATTTTAGCTAATCGGACCTCTAGTCTGATAAGATTTTCAAGTCCTCCCGGCTAAATACAATCCCGAGTAGAGCCCTCAGAAGGGTCACCAATTGGACCTTTTATCTGATTGGATTCTGAGTTCTCCCGGCTCTACGAAATCCTGAGCCGAGTCATCAGAAGGATCGAATACTCAAAAGAGCTGAGTCCTCTAGGAGGCCGAGTCATTGGGATGGTTAACACTCTTTAGCTGACTCGACCCGTCCGAGAATAAGGTCCAAATGGATGTTAAAGGGGACTCGGCCGGCCTACCGGCAAAGTGTATTAATGACTCACCAGATCAACAGCATAATATTCCTTTTTGGCTTCTTGTGCAATCATTATTAGTCGTACCCTACAAAGCACTAAAATAGAGGGCATATTTTAGAATGGTTGTCAAAGTGTCAGAACCGTCGATCATATTTTGATAATAAATATTTATATGAGAGATCTTCAACTATAGGCACAAGTAAGTTCCGTCATCAAAGTTTATTGTTCATCATCTATGTTCTCCGTTTTCTTCTTCCACAACTTATTTGACTTGAATGTCGGAATTACTGCGACGGGACCTTCCCTGGCCTAGTTACCAATGCTTTCTTCTCTAAGTACTTATTTTTACCATGCAAAATAGTTCGCGGCACCAGGTTCCTCTTACTAGGAGTCTTCTCAAATTCCACATCAAAGTTATCTAACCAACACACTATCTTCCTCATTTCAGACAGGATCACTTACCTTATAATTAACCGTCTACTATAAATTAATCCTATATTTTATTTTCCTTTACCTAATTAATTCGGGGGACAGAAGGAGGTTAATCAATTTTTACTACAATCTGACCGCATTTCTGGTCAGACTCCGAAACAAAGTTTCCTCTACGTAGACTTTGAACAGAAACAATTCGCGAGTCAAAATCAGAACAAAGATTCTGAATAAACTGCTCTATCTATTTTATAAAATCTTCCCATATCTATCTGTAACAAGAAAAGAAAAGAAAAGATTGATTAAACTGCACATAATCGAAACAGAAATTTTCTGATTAAAAGGAAAAGAGAAGAAGGAAAAAAAAAATGAACTCTCCATCTGTCGTTGCAGAGAAGAGAAGAATCTGTCTGTAACCAAAATTTCTGAAATTGATCCTAAAATTGACCGCCTACATCTCCGCGCACCTCGTCGGCGCGAAGCCCAGCCGGGAATTCTTCATGTCGTACAGGATGTGGAAGTTCTGCTGCAGGTAGTTTCCCAGAATGGAAAGCGGGGACTGCGGCATCGGCAGCACGGCGAGGCACATGATTTCCTCTGGCTCGAGCCGGATGAAGTAGTTCTCCGGCGGGAAGTTCCATACCGCACCGTCCGCGAAGACGATGGCGAACTCCGGCACCTCCACCTTCCCCGTCCCTGACACATTGTAGCAGGGGTCGAGCACCGGGAAGTCTGTCACCGCTGGGTATTTCACCTGCTTCGTGAAGGCTTCTTTTATCCTCTCGTACGCCGGGGCGGCGAAGTAGCTCAGCGTCGTGCCGGAGTCTACGATAGTTCCGCCGCTGCTGTCCTTGGCTATGTCCCATGTCGTCGGTGGGATTGCCAGTTCCTCCCCGCCGACGAGGATGGACCTGATCTGGACGTAGTAGAAGGTTTCGACGGGGCTGTCCTTGCCGGCGACGAAGGTGGTGTAGTTCAAGAGTGGGTTGCGGGCGAGGGTGTCGTCCTCGCCGAAGATGAGCTTGCTGCTGACGCTGAGGTCGCTGTTGCGGTCGACGAGGCAGTAGGAGAAGATGTTGCCGTAGAGCGAGCGGAGTTGGGAGGCGAAAGAAAGCTGGCCGCGGCCGAGGCCCAGCAGCCCCGCCGCGCCGTGGAAGAGCCCGCGGTTCCAGTGGCCGCACCCGAAGATGACGTCGTCCACCCGCCGGAACTCACCGACACCGGTGAGGTTCATGGTGAAGGTCTCGAGCGCGAGGTCCCCGGTCGTGTTGGAGCGGTCTCCGTACCAGTAGAAGTAGGGGCAGGGTCGGTCTTGGCCTGTGGCGGCGAGGCAGGGGCGGAGAGGGTCAGGCGAGGAGACGAGACCGCAGCGGCTGTCGCCGCAGCTGACGTTGCGGTAGGAGGAGGAGGCGGCGGGGTCGTAAACAGGGCCGTGCTGCTCGAAGCAGTCGTGGCACGGGAGGCACTGAATCCAGTTGAGGTCGCTGCCGGTGTCGAGGATGAGCGAGAAGTGGCGCGGCGGCGTGCCGACGAACACGTCGATGAAGTACTCGCCGGAACCGAGGGTGACGCCCGACTCGACCTGAGCCATCAGCCTCCCGGCAAGCTCCGGCGACTTCGCTAACGTCTCTTTCTGTCCGACCTCGATGCGGCTTTGGTCAGCGGCGGCGGCGGCGATGCCGGACGCGGCAATTCGGCTCTTCTTCTCGGTAATCCTCCTAAAGAGGGTCTGAATCCTGAAACCGTCTCTAAGGCTGGAGTCTTCCAACGCTTCCTTCTTGCTCCTCTCCGCCGTCTCCGCATGCCGGTGCTTGAGGTGAAGCTTCAAGGCCGGCGCCGCGCCGTCACGCTCATCGGCATGCGACGCCCTGCTTTCTCCCCTGCCCCGGTCGCAGCTGGAGTCGCCGGAGGATGCGGCGGAGCCGAAACTCATCAAGTTGGTGGGCAATTCGATCCCATGAAGAGGCGTCCTATACGAAGCGGAGGAGCTCCGGTTGTAGACAATAGCGGACGAGTTCGACGGCTGCAGGAGACAACAGCAGCAAAATAGGAACCAAACGAGGATCCGACTGTCACAGGGAGCCATTTCAGACCTCAACGGAGGGTTGCAGAGATGGGAAGAAGCAGAGCCGGAATTTTATATCCCTTCTCTCATTCTTCCACAAAGTCAGAAAAAGGGAAGATGGCAGGAAACGTAGATCTTTGAAAACGCGGCTATGAAGAACGAGGGTAATTTCGCCTGCCTCAGGCGGAGTATAATCTGGGTATTCTTTGCTGATGTTACAGATCGTTATACTTTAATTCTTGATGATTGAACTTTGAATCTTCTGCAAGTAAAAGCTTAGTTTAAAGGATGCGACCCAGAGGTTGCTGACTTGGTCATGGCTGACCACCGGCGTTGATTCCACCATTGTTTCTTCCTTTCTTTGTTTCTTCCAGTCGCCAGCAGTGTCATGTGCGAGGACCAGTCTCTTCTGTCATGAAACATTATATAGTTTGGAAATTTAGTTTTACTCCTTCGATCAGGGCGAATAAAAATTCCGTTAAAGGGATCGAAATAAAAAATTCTGCTCCGTTAATTTGGAAATTTGCTTTTTTATTAAAAAATTATATTAATTATTTTAATTTGATCGGTTCGATTTCAATATTAAATATACCAATTTTGGTTAAACCGATTGGAACTTTAAAATTCTTAATTTCCTGTAATCCCTCCCAGCCTCCCCTTTTCTCCCGACTCCCGCTCGCCTCTTGAAGTCACTTTATTATCACCTCTCCAAGTCGAAGACCCTACCGACAACCATTGTCACCTTCAACTTGGCTTGCCTTCCCCTGGTGGTTGCGTTCATCTCCGATGAACAGGAGTGAACATTCTGTTAATTTAATAAATTCAGTTAATTTAATATTAATTTTATATAAATTCTTTTTATTGTTATTATAAATAAATTTAATTAATTCAGTACTAATTGAATTAACCGTTTCAGTTAATTCGATTTTAATAAAATTTTAATTTGATTCAGTTAATTAATACTAAATTAAATTTTAATTAATTTAATTAATTTATGGATCGGATTAACTAAATACTCATCTAAGCACTAACAAGATAAGTGTAGGCCTCTTCTATCTCGACGAGATTTAATCTCATGAAGAGGCCAGGGTGGAAGAGGAGGTGCATGAGGTGGCAGAAGGGGACATTTTTGGCCGGCGGAATACAGAGTTGGGAGGAAAGGAGAGCAGGGAGAGGGTATTATGGGCTGATGGTGATTACTGGTATCGCTGTGATAGATGTTGTCGGCAATTCTGATCATAAGCACACTTCAGAGCCATGGAGCTGATGTGATGTGGGCGAGCGCAGTGTTCAAGAGATAGACGTGGACTTGTTGCTGCTCCTGCTAATCATTTTCATCACCATACTTTGTTGCTCTCTGTTGAAATATAGAAACAAGCTCTCATTTTGCTTGTCTAAATGTCGTGCTCTCTCTAAATTTTCTGACCTCACTGATCAGAAAGACGCTTTAGGTAATTTCCTATTCTTGCATGTAATTTGAGTTTACTCTAAAAAAAACTCAATTTTGATTAATTCAGTTCAGTTTTAAATAAATACTCAGTCATGTGGGGCTAATAGAGTGAAAAGGTATCTCGATTATCGATGGAGAGGCATGTAGGATCTATAAGGGTGGCCCTCGAGCTGTGTTGTGAAGATGCTTTCTTAGATTGGAGCTTAGGTGATGACCCAAACGTGCATTTACACACCAGCACTAGGCTAAGTTTGGACTTCATAGGAGCTGTTTATTTAATCTGTGAGGTGCATTTCTATGATGTTTGCAAAGATGTTTTGGAGAAATACATAGAAAGAAGTGGAGGTCAAAGTCAAAAATTAAGATCAAAAGAAGAAACTTAATTTTAAAAATCCTAAAGTCCTAAACTAGAAGATCCAAAGCTTAGAAGCAAGTAGGCCCAAAAGATTGAAAACATATTAAAGACTCGAGAAGATGACTGTCGTACCACAGGCCTACATAAACCAACAACGAGGCAAAAAGATGAAGCCTTGGATTTTTAAGGTAAGGCCGTAGTAGAAGAGTGAAGATCTAGAATTCATCAATAGCGATGCTAGCAGACAAGGACCAACATATATATAAACATGAGCATAATAAATACTAGATTGAATCATATTATGATCATAGACTAGAGGAAAAGAAGACAAGCATTTGCTAAAGAACAAAAATGTGTAATAGAACAAATTATGACAATTTTATCCTTTTTTTCTCAAAAATTCTTACATAAACCTGTAAATCTGACGAGGACAAGTCACTAAGAGAATAAGGTCAATGGCAAGGCTGAAAAAGAAATTGATCCCAATATCATAGGGTCATGAGAGAACCACTAAACCCTAGTCGACACATCTATAGGGCAATCAATCCAACTTACACACTTATTTGCAGCATTAATCCACCAACATTAAAACCAATTTCCTTTCCTACGGCTTACAAAACCCACTTCCCTCAAATGATAGCTCAATTTATTGGTAGAATCCTTTTGTAAAATAATTTAATAGAAAATTAAAAAAGATATCTTTTTAATAATAAATAGAAAGGACATAGGAGTTATTAACCTGTACCATGTTAAATTTGAGTGGTCAAAATGTTGGGGAAAAGTAGAGCACTGCAACTCAGCCTCCACACCGTGTAGCCCCGCCGGCCATCAACTTGGCCCACGTTGTCGCCCATTGTTGTTGGACTTGTAAGCATATCCCAGCACTACTGTCTTCTCAATTGGCTGTTGCACTTTAAAACTCAAAAGGGAGTGAGATGGGCAACTTAATTTGTCGTTAAAAAAAAACATGCAAATTTGAGGGTTGGTCGTGCAGCAATCGGTGGAAATTGTTGCATGGCCGGTCAATTTTTGTTGGCAAATGAAGCTTTCCCAACTGGTCCGATGGTGGCCAAACGCCATCTTCCCGGAAACTACTCGTGCCTACGCGAGTCACGTTACAAGATGCATGATTAATGAACGGGGCTCACAGTCAACGTAGGCACGTCAAGTGGCAAAAGATTTCACTCAAAATGAAAGATTTTGATTGTGAAAGTGGCTTTGGCATAATATATCAATGGTGACATTGTAGTAATTATATAACTTGGCACAAATTTTGAATCCAATGATGCACAAATATAATAGTTCATTGGTATAAGGTAAATATATTGATTAATGCATGGATGACAGAATCAATGAAAGCAAATTTATTCTTCTTTGTGATGACATTTTACTAGCAAAAACCAAGATATTTTTTTTAAATGATTTTGAAATAAAAGATTTTGTTAGGGTCCAGATTCATCAAGATCATTTAGTTGTATACTTGACTCTTCACACGAGAGAAAATAAGAGTTATAGAAATAACGTTGTTAAGGTAAATGTGGAACAAGAGCGGAGTATCATCACGAATTTTGAGCACAGATCTCCTGGACCACTTTTTTGTGGTCCAGGAAATCCTGCCTCACGGATTTTGTAGATTCGAGAGCATATAATGTAGTTATATACTTAATGTTCAGATTACTGCTGTGGTGTAAGTGATATAAAAACATTCTTAGTACATGCTCACATTCTTATTTTGTCATTTCAATGCATAATTAAGGATCACTTTTCTCATTTCCATCATTCTTTCTTAAATGCCATTATGATGGTTTTTCTCAAAAAAATGCCGGGATGATGAGAGATTGATTTAGCAACAATGTTAGTAGATGGGAAGCTATTGGTTGTGACAAAATGCGAAGAGATAGTCATAGTTTTTCTCTGTTCCGTAATTGTTTGGAAAGGTGCTTTTTCATCTACCTTCACTCACTAATTTTGGACTGTTAAGCTAAGAAATTGGCTGAGATATTGTTGATATTATGGTATGAATGCATGGAATTGGAATTTGTTAACACCTCAAGTTGCATTTAGGTTATCAATATTTGTATGGGAAATGAGAACTAGTGTAATTTGTGCAGAAGTGCTAACCGTTTTGAGGATTCACTTCTTTACTAGAAGTAGATGGTCAGAAATTTTGAACACTGGACACATTTATTCAATCTATTTTGGTATCAGTTAGTTGGGCTTCCATTTAGTTCCTCTTGCATTCCTCCTTTTGTCTATCAGGTCATCACTCTAATTGTTTGATTGATAGAGATGATGTAATTTGTAGATTGGTTCTACATTTTGAATTTGATTGGACTTCCACTATTTGCTTTAAGGAATTACCCTGGAAAGGAGTGTTTAAAATTTCATTTATATACTTCCCTTCATGATTTCCTGTTGCTTTTTTATAGAAATATCAGATTTGTTTGCCTGATTTTTCTGAATTACCACATTCTAAAATGATAGGTACATTATCTCGGTTCCTATTTGATTAGATATAATATTTATTTACTGAGAAATGAAACACCCAGTCAGTTTTGGAAACCACAACATACATTTGCTGGATTAGATGGTGCAATAATATAATTGTTGGTCTTCAAGTAAACCAACTTGCTTACGCAAATATTCGAAGGTTGTCAGTTTAGATTATACTTCTAGTTTACAGACATTAAGTTTTGTGTGTATAATTGTTGGCCTTCAAGTTTTACGTGAATAGTCGAAGGTTGTCCATTGCCATTTTCGATTACATCTAGTTTAGAGATAAAGGTGTGTGTGTGTGCCCGTGTATTATAAAAACAGTTTGGTGTTAACAATTTATGTTGGATCAAACTGAAATTTAAAGGAAATTGATTGCTTAGTTTGCAAATTGAACCATGGTTGGGATTGATTTGGCTGTTTGTTTAATTGCTTATGCCTACCCTTATAGCTTTTCGAGAACACTGTTTCTTTAATTACAAAAGAAAACAAAAGGGAAGAATGTTCATATTTATAATTCAGCATGAGGTGGAAAGCTCTAGTTTAAAATCTGAACACACTAATGTTTTAGCTTTGTTAACTTAATACTTCGTACCTAATTTAGGATAGCATACTTTGGGTATGAAACATGTTTGTTTCTGCTGTTATTTAATTATCATTTTTAATTTGTTTTCTTATAAAAACTCTTGAAGAAAATGGTGCACATCATATATTCGATTCCTTATGCTAACAAACTCTACTTAGCTATATATTTAGTCTCTTCAACGAACTTGTATAAAACTGTATTGCCCATATTTTGATAATATATTTTGAGGTCAAAATTAAAAGGGCCTGTCTTTTTTATTAAATCATCAAAAAGATATTCCTTAGGGTCTTTTTTTTTGGCTTATCAGTAAAATGCCCTTGTTGTCTTATCATTAAAAGAGTGGTCATATTTCTTCAAGATTTTTACAAGAAAACAAATAATAAATGATAATCAAATAAGCAACAACAAAAACAAACAAGTTTCATACCCAAAGTACACTATCCTAAGCTAGGTATGGAGTATAGTTAACAAACCTAAAACATTAGTGCGTTCAGATTTTAAACCCACAGCTTTCCTCATTCTGGATTATAAATATCAGTATTCTTCCTTTTTGTTTATCCTTTGTAATTAAAGAAACAGTGTGCTGGGAAAGCAATAAGGATAGGCATAACCAATTAAACAAACAACCAAATCAATCCAAACCAGGTTCAGTTTGCAAACTAAATAATCAATTTCCTTCAAATTTCAGTTTGAGCCAACACAAATGGTTAACACCAAACCAAACCATTAAGGTTTTTATAATACACGGCGCGCACGCACAACTTAGTATCCATAAACTAATTGTAATAAAAAATGGCAATGAACAACCTTCGACTATTCATGTAAAACTTGTAGGTCAACAATTATACATTATACATGCACAAAACTTAGTATATGTAGACTAGAAGTAATCTAAAAGGACAACCGACAACTTTCGAATATTTGCAGAAACAATTTGGTTTACTTGAAGACCAACAATTACATTATTGCACCACCTAATCCGGCAAACGTATGTTGTGATTTCCAAAACTAGCTAAATGTTTCATTTTTCAGTAAATAAAGATTATATCCAATCAAATATGAAGCCGAGATAATGTACTTATCATTTTAAAATGTGGTAAATCAGGAAAAGTAGGCAAACAAATCTAATTTTTCTATAAAAAACAAGAAATCATGAAGTATATAAATGAAATTTTAAACACAACAGTGGAAGTCCGATTAAATTCAAAATGTTGAACCAACCTACAAATTACACTATGTCTATCAATCAAACAACTAGAGTGCTTACCTGATAGACAAAAGGAGGAATGCAAGAGGAACTAAATGGAAGCCCAACTAACTGATACCAAAATAGATTGAATAAATGTGTCAAGTGTTCAAAATTTCCGACCATTTACTTCTAGTTAAAAAGTGAATCCTCAAAACAGTTAGCACTTCCCCATAAATTACACCAGTTCTCATTTCCCATACAAATACTTATAACTCAAATGCAACTTGAGGTGTTGAGAAATTCTAATTCCATGCATTGGTACCATAATATCGACGGCATCTCAGCCAATTTCTTGGCTTAACAGTTCGAAACTACTGAGAACAGTCAAATCTGATTTTTTTTTTGTTGTTTTGACAACACAAAAAGAAAAAGAGTAGATGGTAGAAAAGATGAGTGAAGGTAGAGGAAAAAGCATCTTTCCTGACAACTACGGAACAAAGAAAAACTGCTACTATCTCTTCGCTTTTTGTCACAACCAATAGCTTCCCATCTGCCAGCATTGTTGCTAAATCAATCTCCCATCATACTGATACTTTTTGGAGAAAAACCATCATAATGGCATTTAAGAAAGAGTGTCTAAAGAACAAAAGAAATGAGAAAAGTGATCCTTAATTATGCATTGAAATTACCCTACATGTGAAAATAAAAATGTGAGCATGTACTAAAAATGCTTTCATATCACCTACACCACTGCAGTAATCCGGACATTAAATATAGAACAACATTATACGCTCTAGAATGTACAAAATCCATGATGATACTCCATATCAAGCTGAACACTGACAGCAAAGTTACAAGTAAAAAAAGGGAAGCATGTTGAGAAATGTCTGAATTATGGTGCTTAAATTCTCTGGAATTGGCAACCAAGTATTTGCTAGAAACTGATGTTTAATATGGAAAACTATTGTAATTCAACAACATAACCAATGCGCATCCCCAACTATATGTATGAAAGCACATTACAGGAAGCAATTATCCTTAAGAAAACAACTAAAAAGTATAACCTCATTCTCATATTCTTCCAGAAAACCAAAACTCATTAGAGAATTTAGAAATAATAGCTTAAGATATTTTACTATGTTTACTGTTAACGTGTGCAACATCCACAAAAGCAACCAGTTAATGTTGTATCCTCCTAACAGAGTTAAAAAAACACACATACACATACTTAATTCAGCTCATACAAGGAATGTAATGATCCTTTCTTGGCTTGTCTGCGAGGTAACTAACTCATTCAGCTAAATATCCATAATTTTTGTAACCTCTCCAGAAATACTAGTCTCAATAAAACTCATGAGTTCTGAATAAAACCTAATATTGGTTGAGTTGAACATGAACCTTTAGAATCTCTAGGCTGCAAACATGTTCTCCCTTGAAGCTTCTTGATTTGCTGATGGCAAAGTAAAGAACCACAATAATGATTGTACGACATTTGAAAACCCCAACCCAAAGTGAAAGGATTGTACAACAAGAAATGCATGGTTTTTCTCCACGAAACTCAAATTTTATTTTAAAAGGAAGCTCATTGAAGCTAAAGCAGATTCAACATAAAAGAAATGTTAATAAAATAAAATAAAAATCACCTCAAGATTTAGCTGATTCTATGGAGTTAGTTTCACTCATCACAAAAGCTTGGATGAGACTTTGAGCAGCATGGGTTTGTTCTGGTGTCCCAGCTATTATTATCACTGTTTCGGTTGCCTCTGCTCTGGGTTCAGTAATTGTAATTTTTGCTTCTGAGATCTGAAAACAAGACAAAAATGTTAGCAAAAAAACAATCTGGTTTAATGCACAATACAACAGATATTGATCCAACCTCACGGATCCGCCGTAGGCAACCACCATCTTCACCATACAAGTTGGGTACAAGAGACCGTGGAACCACAACATCCACACTTGCAATAGGAATTAGCTGGTTTCCACTGCATGAACACCAAAAGAAAGTGGGATTACAGCATAAATATAAAAATACAACAAGTAGGAAATTATGCTGGATAAAGGAAACCAAACCTAGCAAATCCACCCATCCGTCTGTGTGGACCCCCTCCAGGGTAATCAGGTAAAGGCAATGGGCCACCAGAATCCCTCATTCCCTGTCAAGTCAACAGATGATATTTAGTTAAAAATAAATAAAATCTGCAAGATGTTAGATACTAGATTATTCAGCAAATTGACAATAAAAATGAGCATTTGATAAACATTGTAAGGTAGAGACTTAGAGAGGGATTAAAACTAATTTACAGAGATAGACTTAATTGAAATTTTAGCAGCAATTCTTCAATTACCAAAATATGAAGCCACCACAATGACTAACATGGGCCATTGTACGTGACAAGGAAATTATAAATGTAATGCATGTTACCATTTACAAATGTAAATCCCAAATTAAGGGCACTGCTTCGGGTGCATGCGTTAAATGATCACTCGTGCTACTTGGCATATCAGAGATAATGGGTTTAATACTAACAATAGAGAGTGATACTCAAAAGGTTGAAATTATAATGTTCCGCGTCTATTTTCTTAATCAAATAACAAAAGAACACAAATACCTGCGGTAGCCATGGTCCAGGTCTCTTAACACCAAAAGAAGGAATACCTGAACCATGCATTTGATGAGCAAAGGAAGCTCTTTCTTCAAATGGGTGACCAACAAAATCTTTCTGAAATGGGGGCAAATTAGAGTTCAACCTGGAGGGTGAAGATTCCCTCCTTCCCATGTGTAAGCCATATTTAGGCATTTGCTCAACAAAAGAAGGATGCATGTTGGGATCCATGGCAGGCAACTTATCACGGAAAAGATGTTGCTTCAGCCTAAAAGTTATTTGCAACAAAGCATCCTGAACTGCTCCAAATTCTCCAGATATCTACCAAAAAGGATTCAAAAGAAATTTTGTGCTAAGACAAATCTAAAATACCAACAGGCAATATACATGCAAAAGAAAGAAAAGAAATACTTTCAAATCAAATGATTTTATACAAACTACACAGAGAAAACAAAAGGATGAAGTAGCTAGAATACAAAACCTGAGACAATTGAAGCATACCTGGACCATTCCATAATTTTCAGGCACACCCGTCGGGATCTGATCTTTACCAAGAATACGTACCTGAGCTCCAGAAAGCTTCCTTATTTCAGTTATTACAGCCCCACCTTTACCAAGAAGACAACCAATTTGATTGGAAGCAACAATCAGCCTAGACAAGACAGTACTCTCTTTAGGATCAGGTACACCCATTACTATCCTTTGTTGCACACGGAGAACAGCATCCTGTACTGGTGCAACCTCATCAGATGGAAGCTACAAAGATAAGAAGTATATTATCAGACCTTGAATTTTCAATAACAAAAGTATATTTTGCTACAACCAGAAGTGACAAAATAAAATGGCTTGAAAGCAATCATTCTATAGACATGATTTCTTCTTTTAAAGAAATGTATGACAGACAACAATTAGTAACAATGACAGAAGGCCATAAGGATGCCTTTGTTCGGAAGCTTTTCCAACTTTTCCATTTTTTTCAGTAAAAGTAAAAGATTTTTGCCGAACATCAATCATCTTTCATGAAACAAAAAAGAAGTTTTATTTTATAGAGAAATCAAAAGGAGATGATAACAAATGTTTTTAAATTCATAGAACTACAAACTACGTATTGCAGCAAATAAGCAAACTAATAAGTAGGAAGATCTGCAATCTATACGTGAAAACTAAGAAAAAAGTGGCCTAGAGAAGAGCTAAAGCAAGGTCTAAAAGCCAAATCTTGCAGTCATGATCCTATATACTGGAGATTATTCCATAATATAAACTGAAGACCAAGTTGCAAAGGAATGCCACATCATGGCAGCAACATCTGGAAAAGGAAACCAAAAATATACATTCAAATTTGTTTTCTTTTTCAACTCTTCTTAGAATGTAACTAAAGAAAATATAATAAATCTTGCATACAAGCACCAATAAAAGCAACAATTATGCACTGAATTTCTAAAGCCACATCTTAATGCTGACAGTAAAACATTTTGAAATAAGGTATACCAGCAGAACCTTCCAAATTCCCATCATAAACTAAATATTTATTGTAGATCAATTTAACATACTGCAAAAGAAAGAACATAGCCACGAAGCAAAAAGTACCAGGACAAGACGGATAAATGCTAATAAGCAAGATAGCAGCATATACCAACTTGCAAAATTATTGTTGAGAAAATATATTTGACATTTATGGCATCAAATGTATCAACTTTCTTGGACATTTTTAATTGCATCATTCTAGTATTGTGGCACATAACAAAAAATTAATCATATTGTAAATATATGAAAAATGCATATAATTGATAAGGTGTGGCACTCTATGTAGTAAAAATGTTCATAGGTGATATCATGCCAAGCTAATGCACAAAGCAAAATTACAAATAGTCTATGTTAACATATATGCAGAAACATATTTCTTTTTTTAAAAAAAAGTGTTACTTGTATTTGCAAATTGAATATTGTAGGTCAAAAAAATACCATAAGCAAATGTTCACTTAAAAATTAATCAATCATCCTAAGCAATCAATAATTTCATTAAAAAATATTTTGCATAATCAAAACAAAACTACTAATGCACAATATATAATATAGATAAGTGGATGTTAACCAACAGATAAAATACAGATCAAAGAAAAATTTTATGTGAACCTAAGGAATAAAAGAATAAGAATATGCTTCTCATATATTTATTTGACACTACTAATTTAATCATGCCAATCATGAACATTTATTTCAACATGACTTGGACTTTAACAATTTAGGAATTGATTAAGTCCACATAATCCATACACAACCACAAGTGGATACAATGCAGTCCCTCACAGCATAAGCTTAGTGTAGTGACTAATGCAAAGGCCTTGAAAACATAAATCTATAACAGTAAAAAATGAGGCTCTTACACCAATCAGTATGTTATGCTTTTAAAAAGTGGCCCCTCTAGGTGGATTTTGACAGGAACGACATAAGGACACATGCCCAAAATGGCACATGTAGCCTGCCTATGCAATGGGGAGAAAAGACTACTTCTAATTTGAACTTGTTTCAACTAAAGTAAATACCTAAACTACCTTAATTTATAGCTTATAAGTGTTAACTTAAAATTTTATTTTTTTGCAAGTAATTAATTATATGTGTTATGCTTTTATATTTATAATTTATTTTAATTGTTAGTTAAAATTGATTGTTATGCTTTATGTATGATGCATTGTATGGTAGGTATAGTTTTTTCTATACGGAAAAATATGAATTACATGTGTCAATTAGTATAGTTTATTATATATTGCCAATCCATGTCTTAGTATTTCACATACTTGTTATATAAATATGAGGCAGGTCAACTGCATACCAATGGCATATGGCCTTGGGGTTTACTGGACGTTTTGTACTTAAAAAACCATTCGATTAACTTGAACATCCTTATCTTGTACAATTTTGTTGGTTAATCCACTGATTAAATTTTAATATTCCTAACCAAAACTCATATGCAAGCTAACAATCATAAAAAGAATTTAGCAACATAGGGAAAATTAATGGAAATGAATAGGTAATAAAATGTCAAAGCTAGCATCACATTTAACTTTCTAGGTAACAAAATAAACTACACCTCAAACTTTCTTAGACAAAGGTTAAGGAAGCTAAATTTACAGTGGCAGCACAATTGTAATGAATCTAAGTGCTTAGCTTTACCTATACCCTTAAATTGCACAATAACAACGTAATTCACAATAAGACACTGTATCTAAACACTTGTGAAACATCATACAAGTTACAACAAGAAGGATTGGATCAATTTAATATTTAAACATGAAAAGAGAATATCAGTCTTTATTCACTAACTTAATAACCAGTGTGCTATTAAAAAGAGGAGGGACAAAGGAGCTTACTGCAACACCAGATATGATTATAATACGATTCTCTGATTCAGGATTTGTCTCTGTAACTTTAACTTCACAACCAGTTTCACTTTGAAGAGTTTTCACAATGTTCCCTCCCTTCCCTATCACACTCCCAACCTTCTCAGCAGGGCAGAGTAACCTGAAAGTGATGGGCTCTGGAGAGATTTGAGGATGTATGGGTGGTCCACTTTCATGAAATTTAGGAAAAGGTGGGCCCATGCCTGGATGGAAGTCAGGCATGTCATGGGGCCTGTTGGAGAAAGGTGGTCCTTGAGGAGGATAATGAAAATTTGGTGGTGGAAGACCTTCTGACCGAGGAATAGAAGCGAATGGATGTGACAAGGGACCAGAAGAATTTGCCAGAGGAAAAGAATCACGTTCACGTGTTGGGTTATCTAGGAGTTGCTGACCAACTAAATGCAGAGCTTTCTTCACTGAATCAACCCCTCCAGTTATCTGCAACGTCATATGACAAGGTTTCAAATATTTAACTATTGAATCAGAGGATAATCATCATCGTTAAGCCATGTTTGTCCCAACTATATAGGGTTGGACAGTGTATCTCCTAAATCTTGAATCTAAAAATGATTTTTTAAAAAAAAAAAAGAAGATAATTACAATATAATTTGCAGCAGAAGCATCAAATAAGTATAACAATGGGAAAGAAAGATTAATGTAAGTGGAACCTACAACTAATGCATTGTCTGAGGAATGATATTTGCTTCTCAATAAATAAAAACATAAATAACAATGCAACTCATAGAAACATGTTAAAATATCTCCAAACACTCTTACCTGGACAATTTCATCCTGCTGTGTGCCGCACAAAGGAAGTTTCTCTTTTGGAAGTATGCGAATCTGGGCCCCACTCTCTGCTGATATTTGCTTAATAACACTCCCACCCTTCCCAAGTAGACAGCCTACCTGGTTAGACAGAATTAACAATCTTGCAGAAACTGTAGTTTGCTTCTTATTTTCTTCTTCATCCACCTCCTTGTCCGGTTCATTTTCAATAATTCTCTCAAAAATAAGTAAGAGAGCATTAACTAATAATGGTGGTCCTTCATCAACCTTTGTGCTTTCTGGAGCAGAAGAGTCCTCGGACTCACCAACATTCTCAGCACTTTCCTTGAGATTGTCACCCCCTTCAGAAACTTCATCTTCTTTTTTAGGTTCATTGCCAAGTTCTGCATCTTTCTCTGATCCAGTGATAAGAATAACTCTCTCATCACAGCCAGAAACAATTTCTTCAAGTCTAATTTTGGTACCAGTCTCTTTCTGTATCCTTGCAACAATTTCTCCACTGTCACCAATAAAACTGCCAGATTTTGATGCAGGACAAAGAATACGAAACATGGTAGCCCCGGGGGGAGCTTTTATCTGTTTCTGCTTTTTTGAATGAGGTCCTGTCTTTTGCCATTTTCCCCTCCCATTCGACTCAAGGGGATTTCTTTCATAAGAACGCTTGGAAGGTAAAAATGGAAATGACATGCTCTTCTAAACTACTGTAAACACCAAGAGTAAGGAAATGTAAAACACAATGCAAATGAAATATACATATGAAGAATAAAGAAACCAGCACACTTTGAAAGAAGGCATTTAACATGAAAAGAAGGTAAAAAATGTAAATTTAAAAAATGAAAACAAATAGAAAATTATTTCCTGTAAATTAGTAATTATTGTCAGTTTTTTTCAGGTGGTTTAGTACGCTGTTGGCCTTCTAGAGAACAAAAAAAAACAGGCTGAACTCAACCATGCTAAAATTAAAATAAGGGCGTGATTAAGAAACGCATAATAGTCCCCATAAGAAGATGCCAATAAATTGTGAATTACCAACACAAGAAGTATCAAATTTTCACTCTTTGAAAATAGAATAAATTAAAGAGAAATGAGGGGAGTACAAATAATATTCCAAGCCTGCATGTAGTTTCATTCATGTGTAGTAAAAACTTAATAAGTGAACAAGTGAAAGTTGCCTTTTTGCCTTTCCATATTTCATGCATCGAATAAGCCAACTTGATAAACCTCGTCTATCCTTATATCATCAAAACAGAAGTGTGCATGACAAATTTTTCCGGCAACTATGTGAATTGGGTTTGCTGGTAAATGTACATGATCAGTATGACAAAACACTCATAAACAACATACAAACTAACATCCTTTGCAGGAATAAATGAATAAATCCCTTGCACATCACTAGACAGACTCAAATATGGTCCATATCCATGACAAGTTGAGTGTTCCACTTCCAAGTAACAATAATTTGGTTAAACAAAAATGCTCACACATGCCCGTCTAAAATGTGAATAAATGAACTCAGCTTATCTGCAAAATGCAAATTCGGTAAACCAAAATGCTCAGACATACGAACCTACAGTTTAAACAAAGTAATGTATAAAAAGTGGGGGATTTGGCATATTGCAGAATACTCTCTCAGCTGCTTGTTAGAAACAAATCCAAGAGCATGGTTCCAGATACCTCTCCTGCCTAAAACTGAGTAACATTGATCCAATAAACAACTGGACAGTTTCTCAAAATCAGAATCACGCTGCCATCCTTGCAAAGTAATTACTTTATTTAGATTGAAGCTGATTCAACAGGAAAGTCAAAATTGCTCTCAAAGAATCTGGCTGACATGTCTGGCCTTGATGGTTGTATAGGTGTGGTAACCAATTCTTTTTGATTGTGATAACATCCAATAGAAGGGAAATACCTTTCCCAAAGAATACTTTCTATAGATTACCAATTACCAGGAATAGTTTCTTGTTTCTACAAAAATAAGATAACATATTGGGCCCCATGAAGCAAGGTTGGCAAATCAAGGTTCCTATCATAACTCACTTTGATCTTAAACAGAATCGTGAATTATACTGAATCATGAATTGCAAGGTTCAGTTCTATAAAATATGTTCAAAAACTATTTTTATCTTGGAAAGGATAGCATCTAGCTTCAAATGCAATGAAAATAATGTAAACTACAATGTTACTACCATATATCTATATGGATCATACCCAGCACCCACTAGTTTTATATGTTGGTATCTATAACAGTGTAATCATACAGTGTGAATGTGTATTTGTGCCATAGAAGCAAGAAGCAAAGAAGAAACCTACTATAGATGTTTGTTGAAGAGCTCTACCAATGATGCTTCTCACAGAAAAAGAATTGAAAAACAGCAGAGTTTACGGAGAGATAGACGAACCAGGGAGGTCAGTGCTTTGAAGGTTTTGGCTGCAGATAGTAGGGAGGTTTGTTTGGTGCAGAAGCCAAGAAGACTACAGGTTGCAGTGGACGTTGGTACTCTAAAGAGTATGTCAGTAACTTAAAGAGGAGTAAAGCAGAGGTGTCAGTTGGTGCAAAAGGTGTAGAGGACATCAACTTCCCCAATCAAGAAGGAGAGGACGTGTTCTTCACTGTGGAGAAGCAGTGGTGAAGATGTTTCAAATGGCACAGACAACAGGAGACAAAGGGAAGTGAATCGACCCTAGTTAGTTATTGCATTTTTTTTATTCTTTTGCACACGTTCCAACAGAGAAACAGAATCAGAAGAAAACTGATCTGATAGAAACTGGGCCGATTCGGATGCAAGTCCGACTCACCCCAGTGATTTGGATGTCTGGGAAGCTGAATTGAATCGTATGATCCAAACAGAGAATCATACAATTTTAATAGTACTGAAAAGAAGCACTTTCATATGATTACAATAATAAATTATCATCCAGCTGGCTTTGCAACCTTCAACAAGATATACTACCACAAATCATTACAGTTATTTCACCTCAGCAATTCATAAATAAGAACTTATCCAAGAAGCCTAAGATATTAGGATTTAGGAGAAATCAGTCAAAAAATATTATGTTAACAGATAAATCACATCTAAGAACAGGAAAAAAACTAGGATTGTCTAGACAGTCTTAAAAGAGCATGTGGGCATAATTCTGGGGAAGAATATTTTCTTAACTAATATTTCTAACAAGCACAAACCTCCTCTTCAGGTACAAAGTTAACATTGATAGGACGGCCACTTCAAAAGTTTAGGCTATTACTAAAGAGACCAACCATGACTTGCATGTGAGGATAAAAAAAATGGTTTGGTACAAAACAGAGAATTATTAACCATTCCATGAACATGATTGAAATTTTAATTTCAGAATACATAGATTCGAAGCAAATTTTACTGCAGAATACCCAACAACAACTAAAACATCTTAATATCTCAATTACTTGAGTGGGATTATGGAAGAAAAATGCATGCCAACATTTCCCACTATTTTTCATGTCATCTATATATTTATATATCATACATTTGAAGATTCAAGAAATGCAATCTGGACTGCTTGCGCCACTAATACATCCAATAACACACATGAAGTTCTAACAAGTCATTATGCAATGTCAAGTGCCTATGATTGCAATGATGTATACCCATTCTATATCTCACATTAGCCACTCAAAAAGATATGATGCCAAATAGCATGATGAAATAAATGTTATTAAAGAAACATAAAAGAGAAAAAAACATCATAAGTTTTGCATCCACATGTATCTTTTTGAAGACAAACAAACATAAAGGTTCCACTTTCAGATCTAAATAATACCTTCTGAAGAAGGTCAGAAAGCTAAGCTTAGCAAAAATTAAATAATAGAATTTTGAAAACTTCTTCTCACAATTCCACTCAAAAGTTTTGGTTGGCATTTATGTTTATGATATGCATATGGTGTAAAAAAAAACATATTTCTTAGTAGTCAATATCATAAAGTTATATAAAATGTTTCCAAAGTATAAAAGACAGCAAGCAATAGGCGGTCAGCTAATAACCATGCACCTAGGCATTACATGGGTACCTATGCTGACAATCTTACAGGTAAGCATTAAAATGTATTAAAGTAAATAAGAAAAGTAAATAAAAATGACTAATATTAAAGAGTGTGTGTATACCAATTGCATCCCTAATCAATCAAAACAATTTTATAATTTATAAGTAAATACTAACAAATAAAATCAATAAACCATTTCACATTTCATTTTGCAACCAAGACAATAAAACCACAAAAAAAAGGACTTCATAGTCTAAATCCAAATGACAAGAAAACATGTAACTAACTTATAATTAAATTTATGATACAATATCAAAATATAGATAAAATACCTAATGTCAAATGAACCAACAACTTATAAAAATATTTATTTTCCTTATACCCACTTGGATTGCCTAGGAGAGGGATGGAAATAGGTGAAAAAAAATCTTCCCCGTCCCCACCCTGCTTCTCAAGCAAAGCGAGTTCAAGGTGAAGCAATAAAATATAAAGCAAAATACATATTCAGGATGTGATAAGGAGTAAGGGGGCAAGGTAAAAGGAAACTACCTCATACTCACCACACACTATTGTGTTTTTTTTTTTTCACATCCCTACCAGGCTTACAGGTTGGCTAGCATCCATTGGTTGGGGCATAGTGGGACTTAAAGGGGCAAAGAAAATTGTCATCCCTACTACCAAGGTCATCTAGCAATCCACATCGATTGCTTTTCAAAAGGGCCGCCTAACAAGGGTTGCCTAGCAACTAAACAAAATGACCATTTGGCAAAACCTCCTATGCCGACGCTATTCAAAGCATTCCTATTTCTATCAATGCCAACTCAAATTTGCACCGGCGAGATGAGTGGGAAGAACAAGAGAAGATTACTGATCGCATTTTCACAGCTCACAGTCCATCAAATAAAATCCAAGGTGATAATAGCAAATGGTCATCCTTAAATCTAACCAGAAGGCCTGGCTCACAAAACCCTAATTTGACACCTGATAGGAAAGAAGAAACCGATCTCATGGATACGCCAACCTTCATATGAATCACTGAGTACCTTTACGATCGCTAGGATGAAGTTCCGGCGAATATGACGGGGGCGTAGGCAGAAGAGACAACAATGGTTGCTGCCACCTGCGACGCAGTCGATACAAAAAGAGCTTGCTGCATAGGGAGAGCGCAGTTGTGCTTCACTTCGAAGGATAACGAGGGCGCGGCGCAGCGCGCGTCTTCGTATGATCGTCGCCTACAACGGACGATGGTCGGACGAAGGAGGCGATTGGGACGGCGGCGGAACCGTGAGGATGAAGAATGGGCGTGGGGGTTGCAGTGACGCTGGGGTATAGAAACTTTTCACGTGTAATTCACGTGAGACCAGTCTCATCCCCTAGGACGCCGGTTGGGGCCCCTTCATTGCGACCTAGCCAGATCTCTCGGGCCGCACTCGTTCTGGGCCGTCGAATCCCAAACGAAAGCAACGCAGCTTCCCACCAGACGGCAGAGAAAAGACGTTTTTTATTTAATTTTTCAGATTATAAATCAGAAAGTACGAGCATCCATCCAGCTATATTTATAAGATTTTGGTTTTTAAATAAAGGTGCAATCTGATTTATTTTAATAATCGATGAAAACAAATTAATTGAATCGATCACCTCTAGATATTTTTTATAATTGAATTCTCTCTTGCTGTTTTTTTATTTTTATTTTCAAATATTCTCGTTTGAGAAAATGTATAATTAATCAGCATTTTCAATTAAGTCAATAGCTTTCAATTAATCACAGTAAAATAGTAATTTATTGACTTTGCAAATAATCCATTGGCCATCAAGTGTGTATGTATTACAACAGCCATCAAATACGCAGCTTATCCTATAATTAAATATTTAAAATTAAAAGGACGATTCTTTTATTATTTGTTTACAATAATGCCTTCATTGAAATAAAAATAAAAAAAATGCCCCCACTTTATTTTCCTTTACCAAACAATCTTAAATTTAGCAAGACTAAGCTAACCCTAAATCAACTAAAAACTAAAGCAATACATCTATTGGCTAATATTTTAGTGTAAAAAATACTAAAAAAAATCATTTAAAATTATTATTTATCTATCTATTTTTTTATTAATAATTCATGTGTCCAAGCCTCCAATCAAACTTAGGTTGAACCTTGTATGAGGCTAGGCAAATAGTTATCTCAAGGCTCGATTTAAAAAGGGTCTAATTTTATATATAGAGATAAATATTCAATTCAATTTTGAGAGCACTCCAAGAGTCTTAGTCATTGCCCTTCCCATTCTACTAATACATCAACATCGCCTGACTCTACTCTTAAAACATTCATATCAGTTTCTCTATTACTATATCTAAAATTTAGGGTAAATAACTAATTTTATCAAATCTAAACAGTTACTTTTCACTAGGCACTACATTAACTAACCTAAAATTTCTATCATCATTAATTTTTTATTATTTTCTTCTCGTTCTTCTATTTTTTTATTATTATATTTATGAAATGAGTGGAATGAGAGAAATGGAAAAGATTGAATGGAATGAAAGAGATTAAAAAGAAATATTGTTTTATTTTTAGAGTAGCGGTTTCATTCCCTAAATTTAGAGAATCACTATTCAACAAAACTAAATTTAGGGAATTGATAGGGTAGCTGATGTAAAAGTTTTTTAGCTACCCTATCTAAAATTTAGAATAAAATTTTTAGAAAAGGCCGGGTAGCTAATATGAATACTCTTACGGGCAACCACTGACGAAACTATCATTCACCTTGAGTTTCAATTTCAACCACTTTATTACTTAGAATTATTAGTTTGTTCAATCGAATTCCTAAGTGAGTAAAATCTAACTCAATTATTATTTGATTTTAATTCAATTTTGAGACCAATGAATTTTGTAGATTTTGGATAAGAGCTGGAATTTTGAGAATTTGTAGTAAAAATTGAAAACCCCTAAATTTAGATAAAGTCCGAATTTTTGAAAATTGAGATTGAAGATGAGTAAGTAATCATCAACTCTTAATTAAAAATATTTAATTTGAAGAATTTATTTATTCAATTTTTTATTTTTATCAAATGCTAATTATTTTAAATATTTATTAACTTTTAATTGATATAATATATTTTCTGATTTATTTATATATTTAGTGCATTTGTTGGTTATAAATTGAATTTTACGATTATTTATTGTAATAAAAGAGTTTACTTTTTATTATTCACTTCATACACCATCCAACACATTAGTCCTTGAGGTTGATGGTATAGGCTCGTAATCCATCATTAGGTAAATTTAAAAGTGCGACTAACTTCTTCAAGTTATTTGTCTAACTAACTTAATATAATATGTTATATTATATTATTATCCGTCTTTAAACCTTAAGGCCCCGTTTGGTAGGGGGTGATAGGATTAAGATTATATTTTGAAAAAGTAAATAATATTTTATTTGGTATGATGGGTTAGGGGTAGGATTAGGGTGGATTATGTGTGGGATTCATAATCCTTAGGCATGCAAAGTGATTATTAATCCTATCTCCAATCCCATCTTAATTAACCCAATTTAATCTTATCATCTCTATCAAACACAGCCTAAGTCTCTGTAAGTTGCTAGAGATTTTTTTTTATCATCTCTCGTATTATCTCTCGTATGTTCTTATATGGGTGTTTTATTGTTTTTTAGACATATGGTTTTCCATTTTAAAGTTTTTCTATTTTCAGTATCTTTATAATTTTTGTTTTTTTATAAGTCAATTATTCAGTTCTTGTCATCATTAATCCTAAAAGTGATCATCCCAACCCATAATTTTTTTTTACCGGCTACCAAACTGATCCTATGAAAATCTTTCATTGATCATCATAATAAATTATAAAGCACAGATGAGTCTTATTAGATAGCCAGCGTCATAAATTTTTTAAATTATCATTTTTGGTGGAGATTTGAACACTTGTTGCTGATGAAGTTTGTCTCATTTATTGCAATCGCACCATAGGTTTGGGGGCTATTTTTTTTTCTATATTTTCACAAATAAAATTCATATATCTCAAGGGGTCGGATCCTCTTGTGCTGAACTAGTTCATGATCTAGCCTTTACATTGATAGGAGGTAATGTCCTTCTATTTATTTACAGGTGAGGGTCATTGTCTCCCGCCAATCCCCTTATCCTTGTCCAAGAGCAAACCAGGACAAGGGAACCAGAGGATCTCATCCCATCTCTCAGGTGTGCAAGTTAGCTTAATACTTTTTTTTTTTTCCTAATATTATTTATACATGGTTAAATCTATGATTTTTCTAATACCTTTTAATTTAGGTATCTAATTTTTCAAACTGACTAATTTTAGAAATGACGTTTCATCTCATGAAAGTTTTTCATCAGCCTCAGGATAAATCAAGAAACATTTGTTGGAATTTATATGGATGGAATTGGCTGTTAGAAATGTAAATAGAATAAAGAGGTGGAGATGAAGAAACTCTATCATGCATGGGGTGTTAGTCCTATATTAGAAGTCTCTTGATTTTATTTTTGGTTTAAATTATGGCACCAGCATTGATGTTGTAAACATATGCATGGGAAGAGATTTTCTCATGCGTGAGTACTGAAGAGTGGATGTAAATTCAGGGTTCGGATTGTGCTGAACCAAGGTTGACTCGTGTACGAACATTATCTGCGCATGTTGAATGTCGGACCGGTCGAGGCAAGATTTGTCAAAGTGAATAAACTAACATTTTGCCACTTGAATATATTGTTGATACATACTCAAGAGTGTAACGGAAGTATTAATATAAAATTAATAACAATTAAAGTCTCAACATTAATAGCAATATTAAACTCATTAATGGTGATTTTGTAACGTTTTAACATTAATGGCGACATTAAACCCATTAATAATGATTATATATGTAACATCCTAACATTAATAAAGACATTAAATCCATTAATGACAATATTAAACCCAGTATTAAATGACCATTATTTGGTTATTCATTGCAGACAATGTGAGAACCCCTATAAGGAGACTGGATCTTAAGCAAAGTGAGAGCGAGAGCAAAAGCGTGAGAGCGAGAGCAAAAGCGAAAGCAAAAGAATTCCTCCACCTTCGTTCCCCAATTCTTTTCTCTTAGTCGTTCATCTGTTCGACTGAACTACTCATGATAGTACTCGGGTGCATTCTCAGTTCGCCACGAACAACCAATGGTTAGTTGCGTGCGTGGTTTTGTCGTTGTATCCTGGGAAACAGATGACCCGAGAGAACCTCGAAGTACAGCCGGAGGTGGGACGAATCTGTTTCAAGGAAATTACGTTGAGCGCAAGCCTCGGTATCTTAGTCAGCGAATTCTCTTCCCGATTCGACGATCGACTCTCGATTCTGCTACGCACCACATTAACTCCACAACTTGGACTACCGAAAGCTTGGCAAAACTAACCTCGTGGGTAATCTGAGATTATCCGCTCAGATTATCTCAACAGATAAGTTAGAATTAATTTTGTGTAGTTTTAATTCTGTAATTTTCTTCAATATCTCCAACAACAGATTGTCTAACATTGGTAGTGTTGATCCAACAGATGGGTTTGGTTCAACAGCTCGACAATGAGTCATCGGCTTGAATTAATGGAGCTCGGTATGATGGCGTGAACCTTGTCCCATTCATACTCTCGAGACACCCTTTCAA
>JBBMJZ010000126.1:3176165-3188230 GCA_037833815.1 Zingiber zerumbet
GTGGGCAATCCACCCCCCCCCCCCCCCCCTTGTCGACCGAATCATAACCAATAATTGTTATAAGATCCCAACCGTCTCAGAAGGATTAATTGCCAACTGAAACAACAAGATGATGGTCGGTTCATCCATCGAAGTTCGAAGAAGAATTTACGCTTTGGAAACGCAAAATGGAGGTATACTTAAAATTGATTCGATATATTTCTAACATTAAAAAATGGTTTTGAAGTTCCCAGGGATGAAAAATGAGAACAAAATTAAAGAGGAACACCTTTGGAACAAAAAGAAGTAGGCTGACTTTGTGGCCAACGGCAAAGTAAAATTCCATCGGCTAATTGTACTACTATCATAAGAAGTCAACTAAATCGGTGCCTACAACTTTGCTAAAGATCCCTGTGAGAAATTCCTGGAGCTCCATAAAGGCATCTCAGAGGTCAAGCTAGCAAGACAGGACATCTTCCGGAATTAGCTAACAAACCTTCGGATCAACAAGGGAGAGAATGTGGCTTAACTCCATGCAAAGATCAAGGAATTGATCAGCCAACTCAACAACCTTGGAGAGTTAGTAATGAATTGGGACTCAATTCGATACACACTCAATACCTTTTTGAGAACACAAGAATGGTCATCCTTAGTAGATTCATACTATATCTCTAAGGACTTGGAGGTAAGTACTCTAGAATAACTTTTCTCTATTTTTGAATTATACGAGGCTAGATGTGTAGGATTTACAAAAGAAAAGGAACCAAACTAGAATCTAGCATTCAAAGCTGAGAAAGAAGAACCAGATTTTGACACATCATTCGACAAAGACGAAGCAACTTTTATGGTAAGGAAGTTTTAAAAAAAATTAATTCTAATAATTTTGTTAAGAAAGATGCCAAAAAGCTAATAAGGGGAAGAAGAAAGGTTTAGTGTTATAACTATCAAAAAGAAGGGTACATCCAAGACAACTTTCCAAAATTGAAGAAGAAAGACAAGGGCAAAAGGCCAACACGAACGAAGCACAAGAACTTTACAACAACATGGGATGAGTCATCATTCGAGTCTGAGCTAAAAGTGTATGTCGGACTAGAATTGATAGCAAATCACTAGAAGGATGACGAAAGTACCTAAGAGATGAGCATTGACGAAGGGGGAGACACTTCAGAAGAAAGCAGCGATGAAGAGGAAGAGTCAAATAATGAGACTGACTCGGTAAGTAAGGTACGTTCTCTACCTCCTGATAAATTGTATAAATTTATCAAAACACTTTCTAGAAGTTCATGTAAACTAGAAACAAAAAATGAACAATAAAAAAAGAAGAATTTATAATTAAGAGTTATCTAAACAAAATCATGCCTATTAGAAGATTTCAACAAATTGAAGATTAAAAATGAAAAGTTAAAGAATCAAATAGAAAAATTGAGAAAGAATCATTCATGTTTAAATGTTCAAAATATTAGAGTTTCTCAAAGACTTAATTAGTATTTTAGATATCACAAAGATCAAATTACAAAAGTATCATAAAATATTTTCTTAAAAAATATCTTGTTAATCAAATAGGTAGGAACCTATATCAGGTCCCAAAATCATGTCTAGATTAAATTTTCTCTAATTTAATTAATTTATTAAGTTAGAATAAATATTTTTTGTGTAAACTTTCTATTAAATTATTTTTGTTTAAAATTTTTATATTGATAAAACAATAGATATTTTATTGGAATAAAAATTATCAAAAAAATTTTGACGAATAATGAATTTCCTATGATTTTTTACTAAAAAATAATTTTAAATATTAACAATTCTTGATTATTAAATTTTGAAAATTTTAATTTTTTTGCAGACATATATTTAATCTTACATACTAAGAAAAATTAGCAAGATTTTTTAAGATCAAAATCTATTTTGAAAAATAAATCTTAAAAAAAAAATTATCTTATCACTATTTCAATCATCCTTAGTAAAATATTTACATTTTTTTCTATATTTACCCATAATTTTTTGATGTAATCAGGGGTAGAGAAATTTAGAGGGTTAAGGGGGAGCTAATTACAATATTTTACTTGTACTGAATTGCAATATTTTACTTTCACTTAACTTATTGTTTATTGTTAACCCTAACTTAACTTATATTGATACACATCAAAAAGGAAATTATAAGTACCTCAGGTTGGTTTTGATGTGGTCAACAAAGTCAAATTAAATTATGTTGTGTTTTGATCTTTGTATCTAAGTATGGAGGAACTTAGGAAGAGAAGAAGTCGAGCGGAAGACGCAGTGGACGAGAATGATGACACGGGAAGTGAGTCGATAGACTCGGTGCATCCAATGGATGAGAAGTTGTGATAGAGTACACCGATGGAGCGAGAAGAAAGTGCGTGACGCTTCTGAGGAGGAGAAGCCGGAGCAGAAGACTGCTTGAGGAGAGAATGCCAGAGTTGAATTCGGATGAGCTCAACTCTGGATGGACAGAGTATCACCCAAGCGATCAGAGCATAAGTCGGACAAGCCAACACGAAATTTACTTGTCCAAGCGCCTATACCAAGTCTAGGCGCTCAGATTCCAAGTGCCCGGACCAGGTTCAAACGCTCAGACCACCTTGGTACCTATCAGGGAGCCTCTTCAAGTCATTGCAGCGTGGATAGGTCTTGGGTCTACATCAGCGATACTCCAAGCGCCCGAAGCAATCCAGGTGCCCGGGTGGGGATACAATTTTATCTCTAAGCCGTTGCAAAGATGATAAGCTTGCACCACTGGAAGCGCTCGGTCGAGTCCAGCGCCTGGGAGTGCCACGTCATCAAAATGACTATTTTGACCAGTGGGCTATAAATAGAGCCCTGGTCCTACGAGTTGTAAAAAAATACACTTGCTTTAGCTTTTGTAATCTTCATTTTTAATTGTTTCTACTTTCAACATTGTAAGGGGCTTCTCCGCCTTCAAGAAAGAAGACTTTTAGTGAGCACAATTCTTCATTGGATTAGCAACCACCTAGGTTGCAAACCAAGTAAATTCCTTGTGCCCCTTACTTTCTTTTTATGCTATTATTACTTGTTTAACTAACGTGTGTTCTTTGCTAAACTGAAAAGCAATAGAAGCTTTAAATTCTAACTTGTAAGCAATTCACCCCTCTCTTGCCGGTTGAACCGGGACCAACAAGAGGTAGGTTCCATTTCCAGTATATGTCATAGTGGCAGAATATTCTCTGACAAGTAACTACTATTCTCTGAAGGGTAGTTGCAATTCTCTGATAATATTATCCCCAGAAGGTAACCCGACCGGATCTTTAGTTGACCATATGTATACGATGATACATGTCTTTGAAGAGTGGGGAGCCACATCCCGTAAGGTTTTATCAGCACTTTGGATCGATTGACCATATGTTACAAGACTTGCCCTTGAAATGTTACCTTGGGAGTCCGACCAACCCTATGTCCTACCAGGGTTATATTGGGAATTGCCTCATACATTTGCCTTATATATAAAAGATAGGGCACTAGGGGCACTTAGCCTCGTAAATCCGATGAGTATTGTGGATGACCAACCATATTCTCAGAAGTTTGACTAGTTATTGGGCCGAGCGGTTATATACAGAGAGTTATATTGTAACAATGAGGAGCTGGATCCCATATGCTCAACCGGTGCAATGGTTTAATATGTACATCCTAGCACTGGGCGAAGCAACAAATCTCTCAAGTCTAAATGGCTATAGGGTCGCTTGACAGTATGCTAAGAGACGTGCTCAGAATAGGAGCTAGGTCCCATAAGTCCAATATGCCTTTAGGCCCACAGGCTATAAATTGGATATTTGGACACAAGTGGAGCACTAGATCCCTCAAGTCCGATAGGCTCTGTGACTGACAATCCTCATATCGAAGGCCTTAACACTGGGTGAAGAGCTAAGTGTCGTTGGGAGTGACACTATGGTTGCCATCTCATCTTGACTTTGACTGCACCCAACCTTGACTTTGACTACCGCATCACCTCTGGGTCTACTTGCAACATACCATATCACTAACCTCCTCTTCAAGTCTAGTCGAAGGAGGCTCATGTCTGACTGACTATACCCAAGTCAGACATGAGCCTCCTTTTCTCATAATCAATCTTTTTATTGTTTTCCATATACACAAAGCATGTATAATCTCTAAACTCAATCTGTCAAAGGTACATTGAGTATTACCGAGTCACATGTAAACCACGACTATCAGAAAAGGCTGCTAAATTTTTGTAACATGGAAGTTTGGCCTAATATGGAATCATATCAGGTCCACGTTGGTCCTGATATGATTCCATATCAGGCCCACGTTGGGCCTGATATGAGTCCATATCAGGCCCAAAGTGACATTTTTTTGCTGATTCTTTGATTTTAGATATTAACATCTATGAAAAGTCAAAATAAATAATGGACACCATATTTGAAATCCTTGTAACATCAGAAATCCATAGGAACTGAAATAGGTCCAATCGGAACTCTCTAGGTTCATCAGTAAGTTTCGGCCAAAACCCACTGATGGACCTAGAGAGCTCCGATTGAACCCATTTCAGTTTCTATGGATTTCTGATGTTTCATTTAGTTAAAATATGGTGTCTATTATTTATTTAGCCTTTCATAGATATTAATATATCAAATCAAAGAATCAGCACAAAAAACCCACGTTGGGCCTGATATGAAATGCACATTATCTTACAAATGAAGTCGGCTACAGCTTCAGCTCAACCTTCAGGGTATGCTTCGTTGACATGGCTGAATGTTCTTGTGCTCAGTTAGCGCTAGAATTTTGTGACAGTTCAATAATGTGCATATCAATTTGAAATATGAACTTAAAATAGAATCCAAGGCCTGTATATATTGACATGGTTATACATATATTGTTTTTCAACTCTTTCTGTTTAGCATGTTTCCTGAACATAAATGTAAATTATTATAGATGTTCTGCAATCATAATGTGTTCTCAATCAAAATTGACATCACTGATCCAATGCATTAAATACAGGCATGTTTTGCATGGGTCAGCTGGTGGTCTATCAGGGCCTCTTCAGCAGGTTTAGACCAGGAATCAGCAAGTTCCTGGGTCATCACAGGTATGTGTTACTGAAATGTTGTTGTTCTAGCTATCTATTGTTTGTTCTATAATTGTATCATTTACAGGAAATAAAGAATGAGATTTTTCTAATTTTGAATCCGAGAGCTGCTGGTCCTAATGCTTCATTAATTGGAGTGCCAGGTAGCATCTGTTAGAAGTTTGAGTTTGCAAGAATTTTACTACTTGTTGGAGTGCTGGGCAAGATAATGTGCATTTCATATTAGGCCCACGTTGGGCCTGATATGATTCCATATCAGGCCCAACGTGGGCGTTTTTGACGATTCTTTCATTTTACATGTTAACATCTATAAAAAGCCAAAATAAATAATGAACACCATATTTGAACTCCTTGAAATTTTAGAAATTCATAGAAACTGAAATGGGTGCAATCGGAGTTCTCTAGGTCCATCAGTGGGTTTTGACCGAAACCCACTGATCGACCTAGAGAACTCCGATTACACTCATTTTAGTTCCAGTGGATTTCTAAAATTGCAAGGAGTTCAAATATGCTATTCATTGTTTATTTTTGCTTCTTCAAACGTATTAAAATGTTATTCAAAAATTGACTAATGTTATTCATTTTTTTTTTTCTGCACGCTGATAAAAAAGAGAAGAGAGAGAAGAGAGAAACATAATGGAGAAAAGAAAAACGGTATAAAAAGTCAAATTGTTATAAGGGCAAAATAGGAAGTGTATTTAAAAAGGTGCGTTGTTTGGTAAATATTAAAGTATGATATGTTTTTTTGATAAATTTAAATCTCTATATGCGTCATTTGGTAAATTGTCGAAGAATTTTGGAGGCTAGAAACTTGCTGTCCGGTGGCGCAAGGAGATCACAACTTCTTAGTCGGGTGGCGGTAGAAACTGTCTAGTAGTTTCCAGAGTTGCTAGGCAGCGATGATTGACACCTGAGACCTATATCTCGCATTAGCAAGAAGGCAGCTGATGGGGCGGCTCACTGATGGAGCTAGACGACCGGAGAAGGAGTGGTGACAAAATCCCTTATTCTTTGGTGTCGGCGGTAGAGGAAAGAAAGCGACAGAGGGAAAACAAAAAAGAAAAAAAAAACGCGGAAAGGAGGAGAGAAAAATAAAAAGAAACGTGGAAGTGAAAATTAGAGGAAGAAAAAAAAATAGGGAAAGGAAAAAAAAGAAAAGACAGAGAAAGACAAAAAGGAAAAGACAAAGAAAGAAAGAGAAACGCGGAGGAAAAAAATAAAAGAGAAAAAAAAAATTAAAAGAAGTGAATCAGTAAAAGAGGGATTCATGGTAAGAAACGAACATTGAGGAACATGTGGAAAGAAATAGATATAATGAATCATGACTCTAAATAAAGAAAATATAGAATAACTATTCCGGGATGATATTATTGATGAAACTAAAGACTTATTTATATAAATTATCTAACTAATAATGATAATATTAAATATAATAATAATAATAATAATAGTGAATATAATAAATTTTAAAATATTATCTTTTACTTTCAATCTTTGATCATGATACCAAATATGATAAATCTCGATTGATTGAAATCAGTTCGAGATTATTTTCTAAGATACCTTTTATATAGAAGGAAGGACCACCTCTTCGTTAATTGAAGCCCCTTTACTTTGATGAATGCAACTCTTAGACTCTAGCGGTTGAGACTTTTTAGAAGAACTCTAAATGTGTGTTTGGTTCAAGTTATGATGTATAAATTTACTTATGTGATTATCAAGTAATCACATAATCAAAATTATGAAGAATAAATTTGTCTGTTTGAAGTTTTTAATGTATAATATAGTTTAATATTTTACTATATTAACATCAGTTATAATAATAAAACCAATCATATATATTATTATTATTTTTTAATTTTATGTTTTTTTTATTTTAAGTTTTACTATATTACCATTGGATGGGTTGGACTTGGATGCATGAATTCGGGTGAGGTCGAACAAGAATATTATAAAAAAATCTCAATCTGAATCCAACTCAAGCATAACCCAAAATTCTAAACCTGAATCCTGATAACCTGACCAACCTAAATAACTTGACCGACCCGATTAAAAAAGATTTTTTTTACTATTTCTCTATAATTCTTCACTTTTATCTCAATACTTAATCATTATTATACTAACCTTTTGCTATTGATGTACATAAGACATCTTTATTTTTAAAATAAAATTTTAATTTAATATAAAAAATCTTTAAATCCTAAATTCAGATTAATTTAGATCAACTCGATCCTTACACAATCCAAAAATCTCCAATCCCAATCCAACCCCAAATCAAATCCTAAGTTAATCAAAATCTGATATTGTTCCGTCCATAAATCAAATTCATTTTTGATATCCTTAATTGCACAACTAATGAAAGGTGAAGGAGAGTCACATGATCGCTCAAGTGTCCACACCAACCTAATTGATGCCATAACTTCACACTTATTGCATTTGTCTTTCAGTGTGTTTTCTCTTAATTACTATCCTGTCAGACATATCATGTCACCTTGATAAGCACCTGTAAATTTATTATGAGTGTTTTGGAGGACAAGGAGAGGAACATCTGATTGGAAGCTTTACTTTCTTGATCTTTGATTTAAGGACACCTTGCTTAAAACTTTAAGATTTCATAAGTTGTCACAAGCTTGACCCTTAACAAGGATTTCACTAACAAAGAGAGGTACCTCTCCTAAAGATATGAAGGGAAAGCAAGAAGAAAGTAAATTGTCAAAGTCTTCATGACCTAAAGAATTCAATCCTTTGTTCAAGCTCTTGGATGCTATTAGTTAGGGTACTTATTGATAGATAACAAAAGATATAATTGTCATCTCAACAGTTCCTCTAGAGTACCTCTCCACCATCTGAAAAGAAAGTAAATTATTGATATGCATAAGGGTTTGAACATGTTTTCGTTCAACCTTAGTGCCCAAAAAGTTGTTCTAAGAGTTTAGGGCATTTATAATGGGAGGTTTTTAAAGAGATTTATGAAATGAAAAATTTAAAGAAAAAAATTCTAACCACTATGGAGGTAAAGTTTAAGAGCAATAGTGAAATTTAAATTTACTATTTCATCTCAAAATTAACAATAAAGGTGGAATTAGTAATTAATAATATATAAATAAATTTAATTATGTAGGGTCCATAAAAAAATTATAGGAAAATTTTTTGATTATGAAGATAGTGATAGATTTTTATATTTTTAATGTCATTAAGGTGATACATAGGAGACTCCAACAAAACTTATATGAACTCTAATCATGCCCTTGTAAACAAATCCCAAGTGAACACCTTTCAACCACTTCCAATTAATTAATTAGGACAGTTGACTAGAGTACCAAAAATAATCATTGAAAGTTAATGACTCTTTAACGATTATTCTATTATATTACAAAATCCACAGATTTTGCAATTGATTGCTAGAAAGTATTCAACTATATAATGTCCACCTATAAATTACATCTAATTTGTCGTTGACTAGATCTCATTTTAGTGGATTGAAAATTAAATAGTCTACCTTCACTTGGTTTACAACCAATTGTGACCTATATGAAGGTTCAAGACTTGAGCTACGTTAACTACATGACTTGGGAATATCCTAATATCATGAGGCTTCACAATCTTCAATCCCTAAGTATATCACCCATTACCTAGGCAATTATAGTTTTATTATAAGATAATATTATATGCCCATAAAAAAAAACATAGACTATGATCATTCAATGTAATATTTATCATACTTTTAGGTCTTTAGCTTCTTGAGGCCACACAACCTGCTCTTTCCGAGCAACGAGCCCACTAAGCTCACCCTAAGCTCTAGTGCACCAAATCAATTCAAACCAAGCTCTCAAATCCATAATAAGTTCATGACTTCAAACCCTAATGTTACGGTCCGAGAATAAGAGATGGGTCAACTCTTTTGACGGTTGAATTTGGTGATGAGTCAACAATAATTTTCTCCTCAAGTAAGCTGGGAGGTCAGTCGAGAAGTCATATGCCGAGAAATCACCCGAGAAGTCAGACATCGGGAATTCAGCCGAGAAGTCTAATGATGGGAATTCAGCCGAAAAGTCAGACGCCGAGAAGTTGGATGCCGTGCCGAGAAATCAACACTAGAAAGTTGGATGCTGGGAATTTAGCCGAGAAGTCAGATGACGGTAATTTAGCTAAGAAGTCGGATGCTGAGGAGTCAGATGTTGAGAAATCGATACTAGGAAGTTGGATGTCGAGGAGTCGGATGCTAAGAAATCGGTACTAGGAAATTAGATGTCGGGAATCCTGACGTTGCCCTATGGATGCTCAAGTTAAAAGAATTAGTAATGAGTAGAGAATGATGTAAATGAAAGTGACAATGTTGTAGTTGTGCATTGGCTTGCTCATACCTTTTACAGAGAAGGAAGAACCACCTCCTCGTTAATGAAGGCCCTTTACTTTGATGAATGTGACTTACTGACTTTTACTTAGACTAACAGTTGAGGCATTTTAGATGAACCCTAATGGTCGTGGCTTTTCATTGAACTCCGACCTAACTTTTGAAAAGGTAATTGATACTTATATCCATAACTGTCTCCTCGTTATGTATTTGAAACTGCTTGTATTTATGATAAATTTGAATCGATGGACGACGATCAGACTTCTTTTATAATGAATCTGAATAAATGGATGTCCCCTTGGGGCGGTGCGATGGTTAAGGCATGGGGTGTTGTCACATGAGGTCTTGGGGTCAAAACTTGGCGTGACCGAACATAACCTCCCTCATGTCTTGGTAATTTGCACTAATGGCTAGTAGTCACCCTTGATTTATCTCCTCCGTGTTAGCCTAGGGACGAGTTGGCGGGGGCGCTAGGGGCGAGTGAATCGCCTTTTGCCACATGAATGGATGGACGATGTCCCCTTGGGACAGTCTAGTGGCTAGTATATGAGGTGTTGCCATCATGAGGTCTGGGATTCAAATCTTGGCAAAGCTGAGATAAAATGCCTCCCTTATGTGCTAGTCACTATTCTAAAGGCTAGTAGCCGCCTATGATTTACTTCCTTTATGTTGATCCTGAGACGGGTTGACGGGGGCGCTGGGATGACCGAATATCATGGATGGACGATGTTTTTTTTAGATGGTGTGATGATTAAGATATAGATTATTATCATATAAAATTTTAGAATTAAAATTCGATACATTCGAGTATATTTTTTTCTATATCTTAACTATCTGTACTGATAATTAATAGTTATACGTGATTTATTTTTTCTACGTTGATTTAGGATAAATTAATCGTGCGCTAGGTGAACGAACCGTTATTTTTTACCACATGAATTGATGGACGACAATTAACTTTTTTCCATAGAATCGTCAGAAGACCATCCGATTTCCTTCTGACTTAATCGAAAAATAACACTTATCATATTCTTTGACCAAGTCATCGAGCATGCCAGGTGACTCCTACATGGATCAAATCCTGACTTTGTTCTACGTAACTTATTGACCGAGTCACGCGCTCGCCATGCAGACCTTTACCTTACCTCCGTATCACCGAACAATTTATTTAAGGTGGGTTTGGTTAAATAATAGGAATAATTATGAATATAAGTTTGATAGTAAAGTGAAATAGGAATAGGAATAGAAATGAAACCCATCTAATTATATCAGTTTTGTTATTCCCATAAATCTAGAAATCACTCAAATTGTCATTCCCAAACCCACAATCCAAACACCATCTTTCACTACAAGAAAATACAATAATAGCGACAGATTTAGCGACCAAAATAATTTCAGTCGTTAATATGACGACCGCAATAAAGTCGGTCCCAATTTAGGGACCGAATATAATTCGGTCGTTATTTTAACGACTGAAATAATTTCGGTCGATAAATTAGCAACGTAACGACAAATTAAAATTGACACGTAAAATTAACGACCGATTTAGTGACTGCTTTAATTTTTCGGTCTCAATGTGAGAGCCTTGTAGTTGCGTAGATGTTTAGGGGTAAATTATTGCGACCGAAATTTAAAGTTCGGTAGCTAATTAGCGACCGATATTTATATTCGGTAGCTAATTAACGACCGAATTTTAATTTCGGTCACTAAATAGCTACCGAATATAAATATCGGTCGCTAATGTCTAAAGCTTTCATCCCATGAATGAATTTCAATTATTTCTTTAAATTAGGAGATCGAAACTAATTACGATAGCTAATTTACAAATAACGGTATTAAAATGCGTTGACTAATTAGTTATCATTATGTTTATCTTTTAAAGTTTAACTTAATTTGTTATTTAATAAGATTATTTATGGCTAATTGATTAATATATGGTATAGATTGAAATGAAATTTAATATCGATCTCTAATTTAACGATATAAATAAATTATTTTATTTGTTAAATTATTAATTGAATTCCGCTAATAATATTATTAGTAAAATAAATTAATAAATAAATTTTGTAATTTAAGTGTGAGTATAACTTTTAATTTTGTGCATTTTTATACTAAACTTTAAATTTGGTCACAAAATAATGACCGAATAATTTATGCGGTCGCTAAATAGCGACCGAATACATTACTCGGTCGCTATTTTCTTTCCAAAAAAACCTAGGCGCCGCTTATTTTCTCTGCGCGATCCCCTTCTCCTATCTCCGCCCGGTCTATTTTCTCCGCGCGATCCCCTTCTCCCGTCTCCGCCCGATCGCCTCCCGTTCCGATCTCACATGTGATCACTCTCTAGCCGGTGATCTCCTCCGGCGTTAGCTTTTCTCCGGTGCGGGTAAACTTCCATTGTTTCACTCCTCCTCGATGTCGCCTCCTCACCGTAACGCCGCCTCCGACCTTTCCTTGGTCGGCCTGAGCTCGGCATTTTCTTGGCCGGCCTGAGCTCGGCCTTTCCTTGGCCAGCGTGAACTCGGTTTGTGCCTGAGCTCTGCCTTTTCTTGGCCGGCCTTTCCTTGGCCGGCATGAGCTCGGCCTTTTCTTGGCCGGCATTTCCTTGGTGTTTTCGACATAAGAGACGGTGTAGATTGCTCGCCCTCCTCT
>JBBMJZ010000126.1:3194258-3204648 GCA_037833815.1 Zingiber zerumbet
AAAAAGATAAGGAGTACAGGATAGAGAGCAATCCGATAAGGGAGAAGAAAAAGTCTTGATAAAACTTCATATGGCCAAATGGCGAGAATTGCTCTGTTCAAAAAAAAGATGACTTTCCTTCTTGAACTAATTAATTTACCAACTCAATGCTCCAGCAAATTTGACACATACTCAACACCTACCAATATACTATTATAGAAAATAAGTTGAGAGAAAAACACACATTCAAGATGTACAATAGATTCTGTAGTAAAATGAGTTGAATCAATTAGATAGGAAGGTGTAAGGAGAAGAGGAAGACAAAAAAAATCTAATCTAATAATAAAAAATGCTTCAATTGATTTGAATATAACTAGCGATGCGGTTTGACATTAACTTAATGAAGCAATAAGATCCATGAGTGAACAATAATTCAAGCAAACATGGTTTGATGACAACAATTATGATAGTTATGTTAAATTAGGATGTAATGGTTATAAAATCCACTATCAAATCACTTCCTACGACTAGGTTGGATCAACCTTGCTCCCACATTGTACAACTATGCCACAATTAGAAGTAATATTTGAATGGGTAAAAGAAAGAACCAAGTCTCAACTCTTACCTCTTTGTTTCTAGGATCTAAAGCATTTAACATCTCAGCAAGAACATCTACGATGCCACCAGCATTCTGAATTTCAGTGAGGCTGTAAAATTAAATGGAATCATCAGTACATGTGAGACAAAATGATAATCTTGTATAGCATGGAACACTATGGATATAAAATTTTGAATAAATGAAACTATAACCTGGCAAGCTCAGGGAACCTACCTTGATTTCTCTAAATCGTTTAAACACTACTGTCTATAATTACCCTCAACCATACACTTGCATTACTAACTATTCTCCAAGGCACCAAATGATATGGGTGAAATCAATGACTTCTGTCATAACTTAATCCCACGGCTCAACCTAAAGGGAAGAAAGGAGTAGGATAACTCAATTTTGCAGCTCATTCATGCTGGAGCCATCACCAAAGATTACCATCAAGAAATAAAGAATTACCAGTGGGTAAAGAGAGAAAATGGAAAATTTACCAATAAGAAAGCCAGATATCAGCGCGTTTGGATATACTATGCCACAACTAGTCCTTGACAGCCTTATCCTTATAATCCTTATCTAACACAACACCCTCTCTGTTCTTATTTTAAATTTACTGTTTTATACCAAATTTTAAACCTATATTACATATTTCTTCTCTTGATTTTGCTCCAACCCATATTGTTTCGTGGGATCTTAATATTTACTATCATCCTAATCATTGCAGCTATCAATTATTGTCGTTTCCCCAAAACTATCCTATATTCCACATTGCTAACCCAATCCTACAATCATGAACTAACTACTTACCATCATTGACTCACAACACTGAGAATTTTTTGCTAGTCTGCATTACACCCAAGTGATGAAGATGGATCATATTTGGAAACTTCCAAACCCCCCATCCTAGAACATATGTAGATGGATGAAGACCCCTCATGTTTCATACAAGCGATGACCTAGCCTCATAACAAATATGGTTAAGATCCATATCATGGTTTTGTATTCATAATGTTAGCTGTCAATGTCTAATGCAAACCTCAACCTTTCTTATCCCAACTTGGTACTTCCATTAATAGTTTTCAAATTTCCATACTAGCAGACATACCCAATGAAATCTAAATTTTAAGGTACTGGAAAATACAGGAAAGGAATGGGTTGAAAAAAAAAGTATGCAAATTAATGGGACTGTCATCAATATCCAAAATTTTAAACAAGTTCAGTGGAACACTGAATGAACTGATAAAGAGTGCAGCGGAAATTGTAATTTCATGTTATGAACTGAGAATTCATGCGACAGGCCAAGCCATCCCAAAAGGCATATTTTCTTATTGCTTAGATGTTTTGATGCCCCAGCTTATTAGAATAGCCACAACTTGAACAAAGTACTATTAAGAAAGGTAAATCATTGAAGTGAAAAACAAAACTAAAGTCATTAACAAGAAATATATATTACTACAAGTGTACACTGAAGAAAAATATGAAATAATAATAAAGTACCTCAAAGCAGGAAATTCAGATGCAACTGAAGACTCAGGTGGTTCAGTTTGATAACCAGGGGTTCGCATTGATGGAGAATAAGTTTGCAGAGGTTGTGTCTGTCGAGGAGTAAAGATAGGTGGAGATGTATCTGTTCTTGGAGGGAAAACAGCTCCAGCTCTCTGATTAAAACAGAAGAAATTAAAGATAGAAAAAACATTGGCAAAACATGATCACTGTTTACAAAACTTCACCCAGTTCACATCTTTAGACCTTTTGATAAATTTAACAGTGGTATTAATAAGACACTATGTTTAGAACAAAACTTGTGCAAAGGGGCCCTTTACACATGTAAAGGTCTATGATTCTATTATTGGATCTAGGTCTGTTTTGATCTCAAGCATTAGCAACTAAAAAATCAAGATTTAATGAACCAAAGCAAAGGTTGGGTAGGTACGCTTCAGATGGATTTGCGTGAAGCACCCCTTCATCTAGATTTGTGTTCCTATTTTAAGGAAGTTTAAAAACTACAAAAGCATACCAACAGTTCCTGATACGCGGCAAAATATTGTGGATATCTTGCCCGAGGACCACCGAAAGCTTCTTGCCATGTATCTATTAATATGAGTATCTTTTCCTTAACATGGAAATCAGACTGCTGTGTGAAAAAGAGTGAGGAAACATGATTCAGTGTTGAATCAGCTAAGAATACCAAAGGATGTCTGAATGGAAAAAATGAGAACCTTCTTTTTGAAAATCTTGACCATCTCATGCAATATATCTTTCTCAGCAACATGCATGTGCACTATGTCCCCACAATTTTTAACAATTGTTTCTAAAAGCTGGAAAAGGAAAACAAATTAGTTGGAAGTTGGATAAGATAAACAAAGGTACAAAAGACTCATATTTTTTTCTTAGCGATCACTCCTTGCAATAAATTGTTTATTATTTATAGGTAAAGAAACAATATCTAAGAAAAACAATAGTACAAACAACAAGACCACAGTGCTAACTATTTTGATCGCCTACAAGTATTGTACCATTGAACTTTATGAACAGTAGGTAAAACAAATATTTTGTATGAAAAGTTGAATGTCTAGAGGACATTGAAAGGTTAAAGTTATGCTTCATATGAGGAAAGAAAATGTAGAGGGAAACAAAGTGGAAGAAAATTTCTCTAATCACAGTTCCATTTGGTGGAATGGAGGACCAAAGGAAAGCACTAGGGCAATGTTACCCAGTTTGGCCTAAATATGCTTGTGCCTGATTTGGTTGAAATGTCATTGTTCACAACAACAGCTCAAATTTGACCTAAAAAATTCAAATTTTATATCTTTTAATTTATTAATTTTGTAACACATAAATTTTGAAAATATAAGGGGGCGTTTGGTTTGCGTTTTCCACGTTGTTTTCTGTTTTCATTTTTTGAGAAAATGGAAAACGTTTTTGGTTTGCGTTTTCCACGTTCATTTTCAAGAAAATGAGAGTGTTTTTTAAGAAAACGAAAAACGCGAAAAAGTCGTTTTCTAAAAAACGAAAAACGAGCGTTTTTCAGAAAATGGAAATGAAAATGGCGCAAACCAAACGCCACCTAAGATTTTCTCCCTCTTTCCTTCTCTCTAAGAGTCGTAAGGGAACTCTACTTCCTTCATTTCCTTCAAAGAAACCAAAAGTAGGGAAACATTTGTCTATCTTTTCCCTATGAATTTTTTTTACTAGCCTATTTCTTCCAAGCTGATTTGTCAGAAAGCTAGGCCTGAAATATAGAAAAGAAAATAAAACTCAAGGCAGTGGAATAATAAAACTAACTTTGAGGCTTTTCAAGTTACATGATGTTTTTAATTACCAAAACCATCACTTTTGTCATCAAGAAAGAGGGTAGTATTCAGATCAATTTTTTTTTAAAAAAGGTGTAGTGTTGAACATATGACCTTTCAAAAAAATAACGGCCTACAACAACCATCGCAAGGCAGACACTTAAGAAAAAAAATCTATGTTAGTTTGAATATGGATTTTGAATCATATGTTAAAATATACCTATGGTGAGTACCACTCCACATTTCAATTTGTAGAATAGATTAAATAATCTTTACAGCCTAAAGCAATTATGACAAGGCAGAAACTTGAGAAGAAAAAAAGACCATGTTAGTTTGAATATGGCTTTTGAATCATATGCCAAAGCAACCTATGGTGAGTGCCTCTCCACATTTCAATTTATGCAATGAATTAATCATAAAGATGTCTTCAATATAAATCAGATTGAATAATGTAAATAAAAAATCACAAAGAGAAATATAGAAATTACTGGTTACTGCATGTAAACTAAGTGAAGTTAGATCATCCTTGTCAAAAGAAGAAATATTACAGAACAAGATGTGTGACAGTGACAAGGTTCAGGTTAGAGTAATGCACACAAATAAGGAAAGAACCTACCAGATTTACCAACTCACAAACATGGCTGCATCACCAATATCGGAAACCCAATAAGAAGTAGCTCCAGCAAATATCATAATAACTGAAAACCAAACTTATAGATGCACTTACCGTTAGTGCAAGAAGTTGGACCTTGGAATTTTTATGTGCAATACGTTTCTTGAGTATCTTTACAATATCTTTAACTTGTCTGCAAACCAAACAAAAATGAATTAAATCATTACTAAGCAAATTTTGCAGTGTGAGATATGGTGAAGTATACACTTGGCGTGACCATAATTAAATGGCTAAAGGCAAATGTAAATACAGAATTATGCTAGGGTGTGGCCCATCAATGTCAATTCAAGGATTGGTCACTGAACTTAGCCTTATTTTTGCATTGCAAAGTTGGATTCTTAAACTCTAATCACTTGGGCCACAGAGAAGTAAACTACAATTGATGATAGGGGATCCAGCTGCTTCAGTTATGGAATACAGGCTTCCCATGGGACATCACATAACCAAACAAGTGATTTTCATATGTTAAACTGTTCAGCCTGTGACAATCATACATGGGAATCTCTTATTAAATTTCCAGACATTTAACATTATTACATTTGCTTCAACAAGGCACTGCTGCCTGGTCAGGTTAATGATGAAATTATAAGGGCCACCTTTCTATCTAGAATTTGATTTATTACTGTATTTCTACACCTACACTAGAATAAATGGTATTTATATTTAGCTCTCTAATACCCTCCTCAAACTACACAAAAATATTATGAAAACATGTTATAGATACATCCAATTCTATGATCCCCTTAAAGATTTAGAAATTAAATTTTCTAATTACTCATTGAACTGACAAATGAGATGACAATTTCAATGAACGCGCCTTCTCTATAATGAAGTGACAATTAATTTCCAAGTATTTTGTCCTCTCATGGAACAATAATTAGATACTATAAGCATGATAATCTAAATATCTAATTATCATAGTACAAGTTTACTGCCTTTAAGGGAGCATGCCTTAACTGGATCTCAGTCATTTGATCTAGATAAGATCACATGTTGTTAGTGCAATGGTCCTATACCCGGCCTTTGCACTATGCACTAGATGTGGCTATGACAATCTACTACTTCCACTTCTAAGAAATTAGGTTTCCTCTTGGAAGAACGCAGTGGCATAATGTAGATTATCTATTTGTGGAAGAACTTGTTCAATTAACATCGATGTACTCCAGGGGCATTACTATATCTAATCCAATGGGTTCAACTGACCTCACTGGGCTTTAAGAATAATACTAATAATAAATAATAGTTAAATATATTATTGTATAATAAATATTAGTTATAGGCTTATAAGGGATGATATTTATAAAAGTTATCTTAATCTTTTAGACATTATTATGTCAGACCTCATCTAGATGGGATGGGGGTGTATAGTGATTTATGATAGAGTAGTGTAACATGGTGTGTCCATTTGCATATCACATCATTATGATTTACTTCTTTACTTTTATTAGTTGTGCTTAATTGCTTATATTAATTAGTGTCTTGTCACTCACCTTTTGCTATCATACATAAACCATTGTTATATTCCTATTTCCTACCAGCTATTTCTTAATTGGGATCCTTTAGCCCATGCCTCCAGATTGACCTAAGATGAGGCATAGAGATGTTGAACCGAATCATTAGTTGCTTTCCTGAAATGCATTCTGTTACCAACTTTCATGGAAATTTACTCCCTCTGGCCTTTGGAGATTTATTAATTTGTTTTATCATATGTTTTCAGCTATATATGTTTTTAAATTTTATGGATATTCACAATCGTTGTTTTTCAGTTTCATTGTTTTACTATAAATTTGCTTCTATTATGCCGTTAGTATTTCATGGATGTTCTTTTAGTATTTGTTTTTCAGTTTTATTATGTAATTTTGGATAAATTATAATTTCTTTAACTACATATTTTAGTTATCCAGTCATTATATTGTGTTCATTTATACAAGTTATTGTGGGCTCTATGTTGGCAGTTAGTTACAGGTTGTATATGTTGCATGTGTTCTGTAACACTATTGCCACAGGCACAACAGCTGATGTATATGCCCATGAAATTGTTGTGTTAATAAGTAGATTCCATTCAACCCAGAGAAATGTCATGATAATAGGAGCTCGGTGAGATTTCATAGACCAACAAGGTTGAATTATAGACCAGATGCACTTAGATATGAACTTTAATAAGGGTATGACATATCCGGCATGCTAGATAGATAAAGGCATAATGCATTTTACCAACATAATGATAATTTGAAATTTGGAGCTTTAATCCCCACCCCACCCCACCCCACCCCAAAAGGGCCTCCCAGGGATTGCACTTTTTGTTCAGTTTGTCAACTGATTCTATTTAGCAAGGTATTTAAATGACACGAATTGATAAATAATGTTCCATAAGAGTCTCACCCATAAATTGATCTGTTTCACATGCTGACAAAAACAAGGAAAGGAAACTGAAATCTTCTGTAAATAAAGAGATCGTTCCAATTTCCAATAAATCAAAAGAGAGAACCTTTTTTCTTTCACATACGTTGAATTTGAAACTTTAGCAATTTGGACAAATAGGTTAAGTCTTTTCATTTGTAACAGTGCCTTCATAACTCGGTCGAGTTCATAAGTCTCACCAATAATACCAGAAATTTAAACTCCTTCAACCACACTACTGAAATTACTGAATACTAACATATTCAGCAGGTAAGCCTCTTGCAATTTTTATAATTAAATTAGGAATGAAGATTAAGAAAGTCAGGATATGAAACTATGTAAGTTTAAGTTATTAAGTTATTCTAGGTTAGTGTCCGCTAAACATTCACAATAATGCAAAAATACAAACTCCTCGGTTTTGATTTATTGTACATTTCTCTATAGGAAAGATCAAATGATAGATGATCAGTGTCTATGGTAAAATGAAACATCTAAAGGTACAAAAATTAAGGCAACATTCAACGATCAATTATCGAAACAACTAAATCAAAGCATTTTGTATTAGATACTTCATAAGAATACGATGGTTCCAGTTTATTAGTGTCATCCAAAGCATCGCATTTTGTTGTTGTTGTTGTTGCTGCTGTAGTTCCTACCTGACCTACTGGATGAAGATTCGAGGCCGATAAATCATATATTTTTTTAATTAAACGGTTAACTAAAATATTTCGGTCTCGTCGCATAAAAAACATCTACGAAAATCGAAAATTTCGAGGGAAAAAAATGCAAACGACAAAAGAAAGAAATAACAACCAAAATCAATTTTGACCCCTGAAGAATAACTCACTGCAGAAGAAACAGGCGCTCCGACTGAGAAGAAAGAGATAAAGCAGCAAAAGGAGAGAGGAAGCAGCAGCCACTGCAGAATCGCATACCCGGGGTCATGATTGAGGACATCGCAGATCTCAAGGTTCATCGACCAATCCGGACCGATGAGCATGTCACTCGTGGCTCGATCCACCAGCGCGCCGGCCATCGCCGCAGCTCCTCCAAGACCCAAACGATTGGCCGGACCTAAGCAAGAAGGATGAGGGCGAAAGCGATTCAACGCGAGAGGCGGACGGGGATCGAGGTGACGAAGAAGGGGCGTGTGCGAGCAGCTCGGATTCGCTTTCCCTTATCAAAGGCAAGAGTCGGCGGTGTCTCCGTTCTTCAAAATATCTCCCCAAACGGAAAGCAGACAAATTTAACAAGAAATAAAAGACAATAAATAAAAAAGAGTATTCTGTTTGTCCGCCCGCCGATGGAATGTCTTCATGTGTTGACTTTGGTAAGCTGGATTGGCTGTTTCTTCCAAGTCCTCAGACAGGAAAATCGAATGTTTTCCAGGAAAAAATTTATGAAAGCTATTTTTAAAATAAAATTATTAAAAAAAGAACACCGTTTTATTTTTATCAACAATATCTTGTTTTATATTTTCTGTTAAATTTTCTCGTATGAATGAATATGTAACCTTCGCATATTTATCGATAAAGAAAATGAGTATAGTAATTTTAATTAAAATATATAATTTTAAAAATATAAAAAATGAATATAGTAATTTTAATTAAAGTATATAATTTTTAAAAACTCTAAAATTATAAAAGTTTTAGTTACCAAAAGATTATTTGTGGTTTGATTTGCATGTATAAATATGAGTATTATTAATAAAAAATGGTAAGTCTTACAGAATTTTTCTACCAGCTACCAAGATAAATCAAGAACCATTCGTGGTGCGCGTCCAAGAAGGCCAGTATCCTTTGATTGCACGTCCCATTCTTACAAATGTGTGATAGTTAGGGATCGAACCGCGGGTACCTGAATGATAGCCATATACCCTGCCACTGCACCATAGACCCGGGGGCAATATAAGCATCATTAAGAGCATCTCCAATCCATCACCAAAATACCAAATTTGGTGTACGATTAGCATCAAAATGGAGCCCAGAACCCCTAGTCCAAAAAAAGTGAACAATGGATGAACCACTTGTAACTGCAGTTGGATCGTGATCGTAATCCGGTCGCAATTAGTTGTGATCCCTTCCTGGGTTCACCGTTCCTCCAGGTTATAGTTTGTGTCGGGACGGATGATCGGAGGTCACCTAGAGGCCGCCCCCACTCGGCGCCAGGCTGCCTGACCATTGCCCATCGCCGGCCACCTATTTCGGGTAAACTATAACCTGGGGGACGGTGAACCCAGGGAGAGATTACAACCAGTTACAGTCGGATCACGACCATGATGCCACCCCAAATATGTTATGTGTAGGATCGAAATGTACTAGAAGGGGGTGTAAATAGTACACGTGGTTTTTACGTTTGTTTTAAAATAGTCGAGTAAAATGCAGCGGAATCAGACCAAGTAAAGAAAACAATGACACAAGTTGGTTTTACTTGGTTCGGAGACTGTGACGACTCCTACTCCAAGACTCACATTCGTTGAGTGTTTACTTTGGGCAATTCACTATCAATCCAAAATATTATAGAAATGAGTATAACAGTTTTATAATTAAAGTACTATAATTGAAAATTATATTGACAACAATGGTATTGAAATTGAGAGCTTCTGATCGTCGGAGTAGTGTTACGACTTCGTTAAATAGTCTTTGGAGCAACACGCAAGAGGGTAGTCTAGAATTTGAGTTGTTCTAGATGCACTGCTCGAAGAGGACAATTATAAGCTATTGAAGGCGCCTCCAACTCGAATCTTATCCCCAACTCTTCGGTGTCGATAAGCTCTGCAGCTTGTTTATCCATTTGAAGGTGCCTTCAAGGCATGGAAGGCACCTTCCATCCTAGTTCCAAGGCACCTTTAGGCACACAGAAGGTGCCTCCCCTCCTCTCTGCATGAGCCTTCAGCCAAGGTGCTCAAGGTGCCTCAAACCTCCCCAGAGACGCTTTGAGCATTGTTCATGCGAGTTTATTTTGTGCTTTTCACTCTCTGCAAGCTATGTTAGTCCAAAATACAAAACATACTCTGCAAGATAAAATTAGCACAATAAATAAATTATTTGATAGTCTCCGGACCGTCCAATTTTGACTTTCAGATTTCTCAGAACCCCTAGGTCAAACCTACGCCTACTGTTCCCTCAACGAGGAATGCGTCCTCACCTACTCCTCTAAAGAGAAATTACCTTTTCCAGGTTGATCCTATAGACCGAATGAACTTTTACTCAGCATTCGAGATGCTAGGACTTCATGCTGAACGTCTAATCCCAACCCGTTCAGTCTTCCACCTGGTGTCTGTGACCTCCATGATTTTCACCTAGCGTACTCGACTTTAGAATTTCACTCAAGGTTCTTGACCGGCTAAGACTTCTCCCAGTCTCCCGGACCAAGAATTCTTTGCCTAACTGCAAATAGGACTTTCCATAACCTAGGGTTACCACCCCCTAGGACCTAAGG
>JBBMJZ010000126.1:3217074-3231763 GCA_037833815.1 Zingiber zerumbet
AAACATTGATTTAAAGACCCGAGGTGCCTCAGCTATTTGGAGGCACCTCAAATGCCTAATATTGAAGCTGCCGAGCAAAGGCGCGAAGGAGCCTTAGGACTCGGCGAGGGCGCCTCGAGCACCAGGCACAAAGGTGCCTTGAGCAAAGGCTTGAAGGTGCCTTAGGCCTAGGCACAAAGGTGCCTCAAGCAAAGGTGCGGAGACGCCTCCAACGTGGTAGAGACATTTTTCGGTTGTTGCACTTTGGATAAAATTTTATCCAAACTAGAGGCACCCTGGATCCCTTTGTAGGCACCTCCGAGCCACATCAACCTACCATAATATTCTCCCAAGAGGCTATAAAAAGCTCCATGTAGCTAGGAATTGAATAACAATCAATGTACTCACTTCTTTAGTCATTTGTGAGCTTCCAAAGTCTGTAAGAGGCTACTCCACCTTTAACGAAGGAGAATTGATACGGCGCATAATGGTAGGCCCAGCGAAGTCAGCCAGGTGGAAGTCAAGGAGACATGACGGTCAGAAGTCAAAGGGATGTGACGGTCAGAAGTCAAGGGGGCGTGGCAGCCAGAAGTTAAGGGGACGTGGCGGTCAGAAGTCAAGGGGACGTGACGGTCAGAAGTCAAGGGGACATGGTAGTCAGAAGTCAAGGGGACGTGGTGGTCAGGAGTCAAGGGAACGTGACAGTCAAAAGTCAAAATGGGAAGTGACGGTCAGCTGTGGGGGTGGGATTGTCAAAGGCCACTGATCAAGGACTTATAGGGCAAGATTTACAGGACTTACAGGTCAGGATGTGCGGACCAGGACATACGGGCCAGGATATGTGGGCCAGGGTTGATAGGTCAGGACTTGCAGACCCGGACTTACAGGTCAGGACTTGCAGTCAGGATGTGCGAACTAGGGTTTACAGGTTAGGATATGCAGACCAGGGCTTACAGGTCAGGACTTGCAAACCCGGACTTACAGGTCAGGACTTGCAGGTCAGGATGCATGAACCAGTGATTACATGTCAGGATATGAAGACCAAGGCTTAAAGGTCAGGACTTACAGACCCGGACTTACAGCTCAGGACTTATAAGTTAGGACATACAGGTCAAGATGTGCATATCAGAACTTACAGGTCAAGACATACAGGTCAGGATGTGCAAACTAAGACTTACAGGTCAGGATATACAGGTCAAAGAGAAATGGTGAGGATTTCCTGGACACGTCTTCTCGCATGTGCTCGGTAATACCTAGGCGGAAGTCTTAGACGACTGGTCATCAAGAGCTTCTCCCTTCATACCCGGTCGGTATAGCACTACGTGATAGCTAAGTCATAGAATCATAACCACCTATCAAGGAATAACTGACGTCTGTCAGGGAATATACTAATGATTTGTGACTCACTAATAACGGAACCTTCCTCTGGCCTCTTAGAGGATGCCACGTATCATTCATCGCTAAACAAAGCCTGACACCCGACATTCCCTGACACCTGCCAGATTTCAGAAGTACGCCTTGTAATATAAAAAGGGAGGGTCTCTCCCTTATGGAGGTACGCTCACTCGCCTTTTTGTATCTATCTTCTACTTTCGTCCTTTCATTTTTACTGTGCTTCTGGGGAAAAAAATACTTGACTTGAGCATCGGAGGGCCTGCTATGGGGATTTTTTTCCCTGGTTCTTGGTCTCTAACACTCCGTGTGCTCGTTTGAGTGTGTGCAGAGACCTCCTACATCATCGTCCTTGTCATCCCCTCCTGTCATCAGTCCGTGGAAGTCCCTTGCGAAGTACTGCTCCAGCACAGGGTCTCAGTCACCCTTCGTAAACACCCGCGATAATGTAGCCGACCTTCATTCGACTCAGATTCCGGACAGGATCAAGAACCTTTAGTTCACTTTCACTTGCCTTGGATTAACAACCACCTAGGTTATAACCAAGTAATTCATTTGTCCTCTTACTTATTTTATGCATTTCTTTTTAATTGTTTAATTAATATTGTGTTCTTGCTAAGTTCAAAAACAAAAATTTTTTTTAACTTTCTTTTCAGGGTTATTCACCCCCTCTAGCAGGCCTATCTAGACATACAATATCCTTCTCGCTAGATGCATCTTTTGCTTGACTTCTTGTGTTCCTAAATCCCTACACACTTAAACACAAGTCATCAAACTGTAGAACCTAACTTAACCATTTTGATCATATCAAAACTTACTCATGATACTTATAATCTCTCCCTTTTTGATGTATATCAACCCACGTTAAGGTTATAACAAACAATAAAATAATTTAAACAAATAAATTTACAATTCAGTACAAAAATTTGAAATTAAATCAAGAAAAAGTTTATACCTCCCCCTTAACTTAATCCCTAAATTCCTGCTCCTTTGAAAACATCAAAAATATGTTAGGGAAAATATGAAAAACTATAATTAAAAAAATCTTCAAACTTTTTCTTGGGGTTCTAAACAGAGTTTTGAGTTATATATATTTTTACCAAAATTAATTTCCAAAAGAAATAAAATTTATCAATTAATCCAAAGTTTTGAAAAAAATAATTTAAAAATCATTTTGAAGTCTCAAAAAATCTTATAATTTTTGACAATAACAATCATATGTATTCAAAACATAATAAAAAAATTTATGTGCAGAACATTTTTATTTGAATGTCAATAAATATTTTTGAACATATAAACTTATTTTTGAAATTAAATATTTAAAAATAATTTTTGAGTCCTAAAAATTTGACTGATTTTTCTCAACATTCATAATACAATAATAATTTTTTGAAAAATTAGGTTCTTCAAAATTAATCTTCTAAATATTTTTAATTTTAAAGTTCCCTTTGTGGATTAAAAATTTATAAAAAATTATGTAATTGTCAAAAAAAAACTCTTAAATTTTTATTCTAACAAAAAGCAAAATTCATTATCACAAAAAAGTTAAGTTAAAAAAAAAATATTTTTTGAAATATTTTTTAATTGCTAAAATTTATTTTTTCAAAGAATAAATTTTTAAAATAATATAATGGTAAGCAAATTTTAAAAATAATATAATGGTCAGCAAATTTTAAAAATATTTATGTGAATAGATAATATCTTTATTTTTCACAAAAAAAAAATCAACATAAAAGATAAATAGAAGGGGTATGAAATAATCAATTTTGCAAGTAATAATAAAATTAAACTAAATTTAATTTTTTTTCATGCATAAATTAACATAATTTGAGAACCCAAAATAAGTTTCTATCTATTGAGTTTGTCAAATATTTTCTTCGAATATTATTTTTGGCATTTTTATAATTTAGCTCTTGTGTTTTCGTAAATAACTATTAAACCCACCATTGTATCTAACATGAGAACTATTCAAATTTGAGCATGTATCTTTTTTGTTCAACAAATCTATTTATTTTTTCTATTTTGTATTTTCATTTTTAATTTTGTCAAAAAGTTCTAATGGACTTACATTAGCTAAGTTTATCTTTAACTCATTGTTTTCTATTTTTAAATTCATACATTTAATTCATAGTTTGTATAATGACCTAGATGACATTTTTATACCTTCGTACAACTGATCAAGAGGTAAGAGGCATACCTCACTTACCGTACTGAACTTATAATTTGAAACTTCCCCTCCATCGATACTTATCTCAAATGAAGTTTTACTGTCTTTTTCTTCTTGATGACTTGCCATTAGTGCAAGTTAAGCGTAAACTTCGACGTTAGATTTTGATGATGTTTTGTCCCATGTGACTTTTATATTTTTGTGTTTTGATTGTCTTATCCCTTTGTTTTTTTCCTTGCTTTTCAACTTCAAGCAATTATCATCGATGTGCTCTTCTTCTTGACAGTTGTAGCATTTGACTTTCCTCTTTCCTAGAAGAAATTATTAGTGCAGGAAGCAACAGATGATCAAACCTGTGTTTTGATAATGGCAAAGGATTCAAAAGTTAAAATGTCTTGTTGTCTAACAAGGTTGATTGAGCTTGTAGGAAAGTCGAAAGTTATCTTAGGCAAAAGTCCTAGTGGAATCTAGGCAGGTGGAAAACCCTAGGTGGTGGTAACCCTAGGTCCTAGGGGGTGGTAACCCTAGGTTCTTGGGGGTGGTAACCCTAGGTGATGAAAATCCATAGCTATGGTTAGACAGGTGGAAAACCCTAGGGTGTGGTAACCCTAGGTCCTAGGAGGTGGTAACCCTAGGTGATGAAAAATCCTAGCTGCCGTTAGGCAGGTGGAAAACCCTAGGGGGCGGTAACCCTAGGCAGTTAAAAAGTCTTGGTGGGTCGAGCGCTTCGGGCAAAATCTTATAGTCAGGGACTCTAGGTTAAAATCCTGGTGGTCACAGACCATATAGAAATCTAGGCGGGTCATGGAGCAGATGCCCAGCATGAAGACCAGAAGTCTTGGGGGCTACTCAAAAGTTCAGTCGGTCTGGAGGACCGGTCTGACAAAAGGTAAACTCCCCTGAGAGGAGTAGGTGATGACGCGTTCCCCGAAGAGGGAATAGTAAATATCGATTCGACCTAGAGTTTCGACGAAACTCAAAGTCAGAATCGGACAGTCAGAGGCTGTCAAATTTCATATTATTATATTGTTTATTGCCTGGATCAACTTTATTTTGTAGAAAATAAGGTACTGGAAAAAGCTAGTCAGGGCGCTCGGAAGGGGTCCTAGCGCCCGGAGCTGGTCTGGGTGCCCGAAGTTGGTCTGGGCACCCGAAGTTGGTTTAGGCGCCCATAACCCAAAAATTATCTGCAAGCGATGTGGCGCGTGTCAGTTGACTGAATCACGTGATCCAGGCATCCGGAGTGGTTCCAGGTACCCGGGACAGCCTATAAAAGTAAGCTTCAATCAGGAGCTTCATAACAACATTCCGAACAAGTTCCGCTTCTTCAAGCTGCTCAGAAAACACCTCCTCGATGCTCAAAAGGTGCCCCGATGACGATTGCGGTAAGGATTCAACTCTCCAAGTCGTCAGTATTGTTGTATTTCAAAGTCACTTGTACTTCAACTGCAAATCATTTGTAACCTTTGATTGATTAGTGATGGCCCATCGAAAGCAATCTCACTTGCGGGCCTTGGAGTAGGAGTCGACACAGGCTCTGAACCAAATAACTCTTGGTGTTTGAGATTGATTTGCTATGTCTTCATTTTGCTGCCTATCTCCGAGATTTATTTTAAAACGAGCGCTATTCACCCCCCCTCTAGCACAACGATCCTACAAAAATTTCTTAGCCCACAACTTATTTAATATATTAGTTTTAAGAAACTTATTTTTCTTTCTTACCATAAATGCTTCTTCATCTTCTTCAAGTGAAGAATCTGACTCTAGCTCGTCCTTCTTGTTGGGTTTCAAAGCTAAGTTTTGATTTGACTCCTTTTTTTCTTATATCTGTACATCTAGACTCATGTAATTCTAATGTATAAAATAAATCTTCTAAAGTACTTACCTCCAGATCTTTTGAGATGTAGTAGACATCTACTATTGATGTCCACTCTGGAATTCTTGGAAAAGTATTAAGTACATAACAAACTAAGTCTCGATTTGTTACTGATTCACTGAGTGATCAACTCCTTAATCTTCGTGTGTAGTTGAGTCACCATCTCTTCTTATTCCATTTGGAGGTTTTTTAACTTACTTCGAAGGATAACCCATCTTGCTAGTTTTTCTTTTGATGTGCCTTCATGAAGCTCCAGAAACTTCTTCTAGAGTTCTTTGGCTAAGATGTAGCTTGTGATGTAGTTGACTTCTTGAGATGGTAGTACAATCAGTAGATGGAATTCTGCTTTTCTATTGGTCACGAATTTGCTCCGCCCTTTCTTGTTCTAGAGGTATTCTTCCTTCTCCTTTCCATGCTAATCTCTGGGTGCTACAAAGTCATATTTAATGGTTACTAAGATTTCAAAATTAGTCTTAAAAAATACCCTTATTTTCTTTTTCCAAACTACAAAATCCCCTTCGAACTTTAGTAGATGAATGCTTGCTCTGACTATCTTATTGCTTCAATTGACAGTTAGTCCTTCTAAAGTGGTTGAGCTCTAATACCAATTGTTAGTCCTGTGTTAGGCCGGCTAGAAGGGGGTGAATAGCTTGAAAAAAAGTTAGCCAAATCTTTTATTTTTGTTTAACAAGGATAATCAAATTAATTAAACAATTAAAATAAACAACATAAAATAAAGAGACTCAAGAATTTTGCTTAGTTTATAACCAGAGAGGTTACTAATCCAAGGTGATTGAAAGCTCAATAAAAATCTCATTCGTTGAAGGCGGAGAAGCCTCTTACATACTTTAAAAGCTTAGAAATTACTAGAAAGATGGATATAATGATTGATTTCTAATTCTTAGCTCCAAGAGATTTTTTATAGCCTCCTGGAAAAAGTTATCGTTGCTTGGAGGAACCTAAGCCATCTAGGGCATCTCCAATGTGGATAAAATTTTATCCACATTCCAATGGTCACACAACAACTCTGACTTGTTGAAGGAGCCTTCAATGTCATTGGAGGTGCCTCTACGCCTCTACTTGATATGCCTACGAGTTTGATCGAGGCGCCTTCATGCGTTTTCATCCGAGGCACCTCAGGTCTTCAAGATCAATCTCCAAGTTGATCTTCTTTGATCCGGCTTGCTTGGGTGATGCTCCGGTCATCTGGAGTTGAGCTCACCCGAACTCAACTCCGACCTTCTCCTTAAGCAGACTTCCTCCCTGAGTTCTTATCCCTCAGATGCATCGACAATTCCTGTAGGATCGTGCACATGAGAGGGGGATGAATTACATAAAAAAAAATTCTTTTTCTTTGAAATTAAGTACGCAGTGGAATTAAAAATAAATTAAGATGAGAAAAAAAAGAAGACACAAGTATGCAATCAATTACTTAGTTTGGAGCATTTGTCTACTCCTACTTCAAGATTTATGATTCCTCAGATTGTATAAATGGGCAATCCATTAAAAACCTCTTTCGGAACCACTGGAAGAGAGAATCGAGTACAAGAATGAAGAAGAAAAGTGTAGCAACCCTACACTTTTCTTTGCAAGTATATAAAGAAAATGCACAATAAAAATACGTTACCAACACTTACAAGATTTGAAGTTGATGATGCTCGTGTGTTGGTGTTGGTCTGCCGGCAGTGATAAGGCGTTATAGAGTCACAGAAGTTGATGAACGAAGCATCATATTATTGTTGGAGCTTATATATGAGTGTGTATTCTAAGCTTTGAGCACCCCCTTTTAAAGCCAACTCAAACATGATCTAATATATTAATCTCTGGGTCACTTTTCGAGGCTTGACTTTTATCGGTCAACTAATCTTCACCGTTCGGTCGATCGAATCTTTGATCCGCCCTCGACTTATCTGGTATGAACTGCTCACTGTCATTGGTTATCCACTGTTTAATCGATCAAACATCACCGTTTGGTCGGTCGATCCCTTTGGTCGAAATCCAATCCTGAGCTGAATTCTAATCTAATCTTTTGGGGTTTGGTCGACTGATCCTTGACGCTCGGTCGACCGATCAAATTAATTTTTCAACCTGAAAATGTTTATCTTCCTGCAACACATAGTTAGAAAAATAACTATAAATGCATGAATGTAGTATGACTTAAACTCAGCCTAGGCCTAATCAGATCTCAGCCTTAGACTCTTAGGTTCGAGCTGGGCTGGATCAGCGCCTAAGTTTCAATGGGAATCATCTTCACTGGATCACTCTCCTTTAGTGTTTTACTTCACTTACCATTTGCAGTCACTTGACTTACCTCTTGATCCACCAAGTCTTCTTGCTAGTTGTTAGGTCCGCAAGCCCAAATGGACTTCAACTAACTGTCAGGTCTTGTAGACCCAACTAAACTTTTTGCTAGATATCAAGTCACACCTTGACCTATCTGGACTTCATACTAGTTATCAGGTCCTCAGACCTAACTGGCTTCAGCTTGTGTCAGGTCCTCTAAACCCGTCAACTCCTACACACTTGGTAAGGAAGTTAGATAATATACCATCTAATTTTAATCCATTTATCATTCATCAAAACTTGAGGTTGACAATTGGTGCTGCTTACACCAACACTTCCTTCTCATCCGCAGATGTACTCTTCCATAACACCTCGCCCCTCGGATGCACCAAGATCATTGACTTGCTTGTTGTGCCATCATTCTTGCTAACTGCATCTTCCACTCAATTTCTTGTGTTTCTAAGTTCCTGCACACTCAAACACAAGACATCAAAACTGTAGAACTTAACTTTACTTGACATATCAAAACTAATCTTGGATATTTACAATATGCACTTTAAGGAATCCTTTGTGGTGGATAGTGATAGGCGTGACAAGGGTCTCATTTTGTTATGGAGAGATCCATTTGATGCCAGTATTCAAACCTACTTATTGGGTCATATAGATTGTATTATTAGCCACGACTCTTTTTAGTGGAGATTTCTAGTTTTTTATGGCAATCCTATTGTAACTCTTCAAATTCACTCATGGCAGCTTGTTAGGCGACTTGTGGGCATTCATGAATTTAAAACTCTGCCTTGGGTAGTGGGGATGATTTTAATAAGATATTATTTAAATATGAAAAAAGCAGGGGAACTATGAGATCTATAGTACAAATGAAGGCTTTTTCTGAAGCCTTAGATGATTGTGGACTTCAGAACTTAATGTGTAAAGGGGATCTTTATACTTGGTGTAACCAACAAAAAAGGAATGATATTGTCTTTGCTCAGCTTAATAGATTTGTTCGCAACTTTAATTGGAGCACTCTCTTTCCCACAGCGGATGTTGCAAATTTGGATTTCTGGGGGTCCGATCATCGGTCGATTTACTAACTATCAAACTAAACTTGATTGTTAACTTGATTAAACTGTAGAGGAGGTTCACCTTCAAATATAAATGGTTGCTTGATGATGATTTCATAGTTTTCTTTCAACAAATGTGAGAAGATCTCAACGGGAATCAGGATCTCCCAACCAAGCTCAAGTTGTGTAATAGTGTTCTTCGAAAGTGAGCTGGTTCTCACTTTGATCAGTTGGATCAAAAAATTCTCATGTGGAGAAAGGAGCTGAACCACATTATAAGCTTGCATGGAGCAAAGGAAAATTACTCACGCATTTCAGAGTTAGACAAGGAATTGGGAAAATTGTTGGCTCAGGAAGAAATCCACTAGAATAAGAGATCTAGGGTTAATTGGTTGAAAAATAGGGATCGGAACACTAAATTCCTTCACTTTTCAGCTTCATCTCATCACCACAACAATTCTATTAGAGGACTTCTAAATTCGAGGGGTAAATGTTGTACTAATTTCCCAGGTATGACAGAAATCACTATTGTTTATTTTGCCTTATTATTTGCTTCCTCTAATCCATCTCAATAGGACATTGATTTAGCAATTAACTTTATTGAACAGGTGGTTGAGGAGAATATAAATAATATACTATGCACCATATAGAGTGGTTTTTTATATGCATCCATCAAAGGCCCCCAAGTTTGATGGATTTATAGTCTTATTTTAGGATATTATTACTGCGACTTTCTCGATTCTTAATGATCAAAGTGATATATCATATTGGAATTCTATTAGAATTGCACTTATTCCTAAAGTTTGAGAGCCAACGTCTGTAAAGAATTTTCGGTCGATCAGTTTGTGCAATACTTGTTACAAAATTATGGCTCGTGCCATTACCAATATATTTAGGCTCATCATGAATAAAGTTGTTGATTCTTTTCAAAATGCCTTTATTCTTGGGAGATCAATTCTTGAAAAATATAATTGTTGGCTTTGAATGTATGCACTGGATAAGAAATAATAGAAAGGCTAAGACAGATTATACTGCTCTCAAACTTGATATGAGCAAGGCTTATGACCGAGTTGAGTGGAGATTTTTATAGGCACTATTGCTAAAAATTGGTTTTGCTAAGAAATGGGTGGACTTAATTATGAGATGTGTCAAATCTATTTCATACTCTTTTAGATTTAATAATTCTTTTTTCATATTTTTACATCCTTATAGGGGTTTGCGCCAAGGTGATCATCTTTCTCCTTACTTGTTTGTCCTTTTTGCTTAAAGATTGTCCACTATTTTATCTAAGACAGTGGGCCGTCTTTTATTTAAGGGAGTGAGGATTGCGACATCTAGCCCAATGATATCATATTTATTTTTTTTAGACGACAGTTTGGTTTTTTTTTTCAGGCAAAAAGGGAGGACTATGTTCAAGTACAAAAATGCTTATATATTTATGAATGAGCCTTCGGATAGTTGATCAACTATGAAAAATATGCTCTTACATTCAGTCAGGGTACTTTAAATGATGTAATTATAGAAATCAAAGACATGTTCTCAATAGGAGTAGTGAAGGGTCATGATGTGTATTTAGGTTTTCCGACTTTCTCATTGCGACACAAAAGTCTCCAATTTGCCTAATTATGTAAGAGATTTTGTAAAAAAATACAAAGATAGACTTTGAGGTTCTTTTTAATGGGGGGACATGAAGTGATGATCAAATATATGTTGCAGACAATACCTTCCTATGATATGTCTTGCTTTAGGCTCTCAGTTTCTACCTGCTAAGGAATTGAGCAAGCTTGCATTAAATTCTATGGAATGGTAAAGATGACAAAAAGGGAGTTCATTAGTCGTTTTGGGCTGCCTTGTACAAATCAAAGAGTTATGGAGGTATGAGTTTTTACAATCTTTTATCCTTCAACAAAACTCTTTTGGCTAAACATGTTTGGCGGATCATTCAATATCCTTATTCGTTGGTGGCATGTGTGCTGAAGGGGAGCTACTTTAAGCACGCTGATATTATGGTGGCAAATCTTGGGTCAAATCTATCTTGTATTTGGAGATCCTTGATGTGGGGTAGATATCTTATTCAAAAAGGTTTGTTATGGAGAGTAAGGAATGGATAGAACATCTTAACAAATTTAGATATGTGGATTCCAGACCTTCCAACTTTTAAAAGATATTTCAACTCTATCAGATCCATTGATTAGAGTAGCTAGGTTTATTATAAACACGAAGATGTGGGATGAGCAAGCGATGTGCATAAATTTTGCCACACATGAAGTTGAAACAATTCTTAATATACTTTTGAACCATAAGAGAGGTGAGGACATTCGATTTTGGCAGGGAAGCCCCAATGGCTGATATACAATCAAATCTGGGTATCGCTTGGAGACGAATACTGCGAATCCCCCTCCTTTTCAATCTTCTCATGTTAATCAATCATGGTGGAAATATATTTGGCAACTTTAAATTCCCCCTAAGGTTTCGATTTTTTTGTGGTCGACTTCTAAAGATATTATTCCTATATCAGGAAATTTTAAAACTAAGCATATTCCAATTGAGGGGTTTTGCCCCTTTATGTAAATCCCACATGGGTCCACTAGTCATTGCATTGTGTTTTATCCCATGGTTCAAAGTGTATGGAATACATCCCGTTCTGGAGCTATCTTAGCAAGGCTAGTACAACTTCTTTTGTAGATTGCAACATCTACCTATCTATGATGGTTTCAAATGATGAGTTCGAACTATTTGCAATGATGTGTTGGGCAGTATGGGGAGAGATATGTAAATAGAACCATAATCCCGATAGCATATTGACGGGCATCAGGGTAGATTGAGTGCTTATGATGCTAGAAGTATTTCGGGAATCTAACTTGACAATAGAGGTACTATACCCTTTAATGAAGGTAAACTCAAAACAGGTTTAGAAACCTCCTCATCCTAACTTGGTCGGCTAGATGTGGATGCCGGTTATGATGAGGTCAGGAACCTTTTTAGTGTTGGGTGCTAAGACGGAAGCTATTTGGGACCTAAGGGCAGTGAAGGGTGCAAAATTAATAGCAATTCTCTATAGAATAGACTTATGTGTTCATTTAGATATTTAAAATGTTTGCATCTAATAGGACTCCTACAGGGGATTCATGTTCCGACGGTGCATAATTAGTTATACAAATTAAATCTTTCTTTTGCATGGTGCGTTGCCTACTTGTTGACTAAAAAAAGTAATAAATCCATATGATTTGGCTAAAAGAAAAGAACACTTATAGAATCGTAGCGGTAGTGTAATGGTTACAATTTCTTAATTATTATATTATCTTGAAAAATAAAATATTTTAAAAATATAAAGTAGATTAAGGGTTAAAATAAATTGTCCTTATAACTTTTAACCCTCCAGTTCCTCGCAGGCTCAGCGAGCTGCTCATTGAGCGTTGACCACCAATGGCGAGCCGCCAGTGGAGAAGAAAGACATGGCTCAACAGTGACAGCTACGGCACGCCTTTTGAGCACTGCGCCAAGCCCAATCGAATGCTTATCTCTCATGCTTGCATGGCCACCACTCGCAATTTCGCAAAGCATGCCCACCTTTCCTTTGTTCTCTGTACGCAACCCAATTCTGCTTTATTTTACTTTTACGTAATTAAGCAATCTAAGAATTCAGAACTCATCCTCTTGTTCATGAGGATGAAGTAGATGAGAACAACGTATATATGCTTATTTAGTTTTGATCTTTGGTATAGAGTACGCACGTACAGCAGGAAATAATTAAACCAAATTAAAGGTACCAACTGCTGTAGTAATAGTATGCATTACAATTATCAAATCTGATCATAATTAATACCTTCTACGATCGACAACTTCGACGCTGGTGGTGCAGAACAGGAAGCGGTAGAAGATAGAGAAGAGGGAGGAGTACGGGAAATCTTTGATCAGCTTCCTGTCGCTCACAAACCGCAGCTCATTCTTCTTAATCTTCTTCTTCTTCTTCGCTGAGAAAAGTGAGGTCGCTTTTTCCTTGGCTTTCTCAAAGCACTGCTTTGTTTTTCCGGTGGCCGCCTTCTCCTCCTTGGAGAAGGGGTAGCTCCTCAGGTACATCTGCCGGCAGGAGAAGCTGTCCACCACCGGAGGACTTGGGCTCCACTTACTGTGGCTCTGACTCTGATCAGCTACGGCAGTACTCTTGCCTCTTCTTCCTTCCGTCATCGACTTCACAAACTCGGCGTCGGACTCCGGCCACTTGTAGAGGTTGACGAAGGTTGGCCTCGCCGGCATGGAAGAATTGCAAACAGAGCTCATGGCTCCGGCTTAATTTTCTTTGGATGTGTTAAGCTTCAAGAGGATATACGTGAGGTAAGGAGGAGATGAAGTGGGAGGACCTAGGGGTATATGTATGTATGTATATGCATTGTTTATTAGCTTCTACTTTTTCTTTTTCCCTTTTTCTTTTCTCCTCCACTTGCTCTCTTTAAGCATGATAATCGTGAACAAATAGTTGTGGAAACATTTTCTGAAAACAATTTTACAATAAGCAAGTAGGAGAGGTACTCCTGTTGAGCCATTATGAATGAGATTTTGTTATTTCACGGGTTTTGCTATAATAGATCATAGAGCTAAATCATCTGATCCTATAAAAAAAGTCACTGTGTTAGACGATTCCTCTGTGATTTAATTTATTTTCAGATAGTATAGGGCAGTACTGGAGAGGCCCCCTAGAAGAGAATTATCACATTTGCAGTAATGAACGAGATTTTGGTGACAGCAGCAGGTCAAGTCTACTCACTTTGCTGAGCCTGAGGCAATTACAAAAGCTTTGGGTTGAAGGAAAGATGGATCACTAGTTGAGGCATGCAGCAAGCTAAGTTGGTTGGCTATCATTGCAGTTGGAACACAGAGCAATGGCCATAGTAGTCAAGTGCCATCTGTGCCACAAGTATTGCTTACAATGGAGTGGGCTTTATGAAGGAATTGATATCCATTAGGCATAACGTGAGCTATCAGACGGATCAGCTCATGACGGGATAGATTAGTTAGTCAAACACTCATCATCTGACGAGAGGAGTGGAGAGGGGCCGGTTGGCCCGCCGGTATTGCATACAACGGAGTGCGCTTTGTAGAGGAATTGATTTCCATTAGTCATAATGGAAGTTGTCAGACGGATCGGCTAATAACGGAATTGATTATCTAGTCAAAGATTCATCATCTGGCACAGCGGAGTAGAGTGGGGCAGGTCGGCTAGCCGTCCTGGGGAAACCCTAAGGTTTGGGAAATCCGAAGTGATTGTGGATTAACCGGATATGCCAACGAGCCCATTAAAAATAAAAAGTAGAATTTTTAAAATTTAGACTGTGGATGAGACCGCCAGCCCATGAGCCCATTAAGTTTTAAAAATTTTTTCTTATTCTCAATTTGAGAGCCAACCTGAGCCCCCCGGGTCGATCTGCCTAGATCTACAACCCGTCTAAATTGGTCTGTTTAGATTAGTTTTTAAATGAGTTGATAAAATTTCAACTCAACTCATTTAAATTGTTTGACAAAGTAGATTAATCTGATGGTCTCAACCTAAATTGACGGTTTTATGATGTTGGATGAATTTATTAGTTCAAAATGTCCTACTTAGAGCATTCAAATTAGCTTTTTTAAACACAGAATTTATCTTAAATTTTATATTTTACGTAAATAAAATTTTACATCAGTTACCCTATTCATTCCCTAATTTTAAATTCCATGAATAGTACTTGATACGAGATGTTATGAACGGACCCTAGATATGACGTGACAGTTAAAGTCAAGATGAAGTGGCGTCCAAGTCAAGGGTGGTGGTAGTCAGAGGGTCACTCTCAATAAGGCTTGGTTCCTCATCCAACGCTAAGACCATCAGTACAAGGACGACCGGCCAAGAAACCGGTCGGATTAAAGGAGCCTAGTGCTCCTCGCCTGTATTAAGAC
>JBBMJZ010000126.1:3267914-3279825 GCA_037833815.1 Zingiber zerumbet
TTAAAATAATATAATTTTTTTAAAAAGAAAAATTATATCTGCTATATATATATATATATATATAATCCAAGTCTAAATTTTTTTTATTTTATTTTTTCAAAATATAGTTTATAAATTACAAAATCCAAATTAGCAAAACTTAAACTTCCTGATTTTTATGGATAATAGTAATTTTTTTAACCTTTAGACTCTATTTCATTTCAACTTATTTTTCTTAAAAAATTATTATTTTTAATGTGATCAAAAGAGGAGAAGTGGATATTAAGTCTAGTAGGAGGGTAATTATCTAATTTTTTACACATTTTGTACTTGCAAAATTTATTACCTTATTGTTTTTTGCTTCTTGATTTACCGTAACTTAATTTTGAGATGCTCACATCAAAAAGGAGGAGATTGTAAGTATCTCGTGGTAGTTTTGATTTAATCAACCAAGTCAAGTTAGGTCATGTTATATTTTTATACCCTGTGTTTAAGTGTGCAGGAACTTAAGAGCACAGGAAGTCGAGCGAAAGACATAGCTAGTAAGAAGGACGACACGGGAGAGAGTCGACGGGCTTGGTGCGTTCGAGGGACGAGGTGTTGCAAAAGAATATGCTAGCGGATGAGAAGGAGACACACGGTATTTTTGAGGGACGAGAAGCCAAAGTAGAAGTTTACTCGAGAAGGTCGGAAAATGGGTTCGGGTGAGCCCTATTCCGGATGGATGAAATCACCCAAGCGAGTGGAGCTAAAACGGAAGACCCGGAGAAAAAGTCAACTGAAAGTTGACTGTGCTCCGAGAACCCGGAGCTATTCCGAGCGCCCAGACCCAGGGCGCCCCTTGAGTGCCTTGGTCGCGGGTTGAACAACTCGGTCCAGGCACCCGGACCAGAAAAGTTATCTAAATGCCAGCTTTCGCAATCCGTTTCAATGGGGATAAAATTTTATCCCCCTCTAGGCGCCTGAATCTCTTCCAAGCGCCCCGATCATGGCTATCAATACAACTCTGATCCCATAGGCTAAAATCATCACTTGTAATCAATTTTATTTGAGTTTACTTTATAATTCAATGTGCCAACTACTGTAAGAGGTTTCTCCGCTTAAAGGAGATTTGATAGTGAGCTTTACTTTTCTTGAATTAGCAATTCTCTGATTAAAAACTAAGTAAACGATCTGATCTTCTTTCTTGTTTGTTAATTAGTTTCTTTTTATGCAAGTGTTTTTTAATAAAGCTGTAAAATTCAAGAAAGGGTGTTTATTTCTTACAGGGTTATTAGGGTTATTCACTCCCCTCTAGCCGACCGCCAAGGTTCCTACAGATCGAACAATGGGTGCGATCAAATGGATCACTAGGCTGAGATAATTGATCAAGTTATCTTTGTGTGACGCAAAGGATTAGACTCTAAATGGCGCTAACGCAGCACGGGACGTCCGATCTTGAGGAACTCCAAATCCTATTGAACTAGATGTTCGATCGGCTAGGCTATCTTGGAGGGTACATCTGACCATGCTCGCTCCGAGTGCTAGCTCCTCCATTTTGACCACCCCGTCACCTAGCTTCCTTGACTTTGACCCGACTTGGGATCCCCCATCATTCACCGTGAGTTTAAAACTATATATATATCAATTTGGGATCAGTATAGAATCGTATGATCCTATCACAAGTATTATATATATATATATATATAGTAATTTACTTGGTTCACAAGATAACTCAATTTAAAGACTAACAAAGCAGCTATAGCAGAAACTATTGAAACTTTGATTTGAACACGAACGTTGAAAATAATCTTCTAAAGAATCTTGATTCTATAGAATAACAGACAATAAGTATCTAAAAATTTATCATTTTAAAAAAAAAAATAAATGTTTAAATAGTCTTAGAACCCTAACCCTGTAAAAGGAGAAAATAACTTAAATTATAAAATAGTTCAAAAGAAAGGATAATAAAAAAAAGATAAAATCTTTTTAGCCTCTGTAAAAGTTTTAAACAATATTTTTTAATCTAAATTGATTATGAATTTCACCCGATAAATAATTAAATATTCTTTAATTTGATATATTATAGATCTCGTGATTCAATCTGAATAAAAAATTATAACCTCTGAAAATTTCTATTAATCATAGGATTCTATGACGATCCCACCGATCTTGCTCTAATTCCACTGTAAAAAAAATGATTTGTATTCTTCAATCGATGTTCTGGATCACACGATCCAGGATTTGCAAACATGGCCTGAGACTTTAATATAGCAGTAAAAGTAAAGACAAATATTATATAATCCCAATGGTGCCAAAAGAACAATAAATCACCATGAATCACCCTTACAAATCGCACATAGTAAACACTTCTATATACACGTAAACACCTAACCAGAGATCATCTCTAGGAAGGGCAGTAAATCATTCTATGAATTAAAATCCAAATGAACATAATATACAGTAGTCGTGGAAAGAAAGGTGGGTGTATATTTTCAGCTTCAATCTCTCCACTGCGCTAAATTCAGCATTTCTCAATCAGCTGGTCTCACTTATATAAACAGTGTTTCACCTTTGATTGCCAGATCAAATCAAATAGAAAGAGAACGATTGTAGTGTAAGTACGTTTGGCGTAGTCCGAAAATAAAACTTCTAAAAAGATGATGAAGACGACACCACAATCATAGAAGGTGAATGTGTGATGTAATTAACCTGTTCCATAACACAAGAAATAAACTATCAGCGAAGAGAGAAAAGTAAATAAAGCAATATGATGAGCCAGGCATCTATAGTCAAACCTTCCTCGCAGAATGCAAAAACACCTCCCAGCATGTCTTCGTCGTCTCCATCCTCAAGTTTTTCTCTCTCACAGTGGCTGCTGTTGCTGTCTGCATCAACAGCTTCAGTTAACTCACGGCAGTCATCGAGCTCTGATACTTTACAATAGCCTTCGTCAAAACATTGGGCAATTTCAACTGAATTGTGGGAATCAGAAAGCTCAGCATGATCTGTGTAGCTGCTGGGGGTGTACGACTTTGGTTCTTTGCCGCCATCATTTGCAGCCAGTCTACCATTACATGACAAACTATGTGATCTTGCTGAAACCCCGTTAATTATACAGTCATTCACGATAGGATAGCTTTGATTGTAGTCTGCATGCAGTTGCATGTAATCTTTGGAGTACCTACTCGGCATTGTATTTGGTTTAGCTTCTGACAATGCAGCAATACCATTGCTGATAATTGAAGACGAATCATGACCAGATTCACTTGGCATAGCCTTCTCCATCGAGGGTAATATAACTGGTTTACCAGTGTCATTAAAATCAAGTAAACCATTTGTCAGTCTTGTCCCTAGTAACGACAGGTCACGATGAATTTTAGATGATCTAATTTCTTAACAGAATTACATGAAATTGAGAAGTTCTACTTACCAAAATCTGACCGAGAGACAAAAGATGATGTATTAAATCTAGGATTAGCTGTATTCTTGCTGAACTCATCTTTACCTTGGGAAACTGCTGCTGATGAAGTTCCATATACACCACCAACTCTGCAAGAATGCAAACCATCTCAGTTAGATTTTGTATAGTCAAAATCAGTAAATGTTCATTTCTTATTCTTCTATTGATTATGAATTGATATTTCAGCATAGTTTGGAATAATCTGAACTGAACCAAGTTTAATCACAATCAAGTTTGTTAAATGTTTTGAGAATAGTTTTCAACCCAAAGCTCAAAAAGTTCTGAGTTCAATGCTTCTTTTATATATATATATATATATACATAGAAGTTTGTCAAGCCAACTTACCAACTCCAAGGAGAGCCAAGCTTATGATCATCACTGAGGTCAAACTTAATCAATAATGAAAACTTAGCTTATTTTTGAGTTCATAACATGTCAAAATATTTTAAGAGATTTTTCACCTCTTTCTCATCCTAACACCACAAAAATTTGCAAATTCTTCCTAGCTCGATAATATGAGTAAAAATTGTTAACATCAGGAGAAGATTAATCAGTAGAGCATATAAATTTCATACTTTTTCTATCACCGTAAAAGCACAACACAAAAGTTTGCAATTTCTCTTCTATTTCAATTATGACAACTAAAGGTTGATGTGTCATGCCAGGTGAGCTGGTAAAATTTTATTGATAAGTTTTTGGCAATATTATTTACACTTAAACCTATGAGAATTGAGAAATTACAACATAGACTTTTATCCTTGAGTTCCTGCTAAATTGCACAAACGAACAGACCCACCTAAAATAGAAGAGGCAGATATAATGAGACAACACATGTAAAACTAAAAAGAAAGTAGGCTACATCATTTTCTGGCTCTTGTCAGCAGCCAGAAATTTTGCTTTTAAAGAAATTAACAAATAGCAAAGAGAGATTAACAAATGATATAGGAGAGAATGAATGTCATGACATGTATGTATTTCATCACTTGATGAAATCCTAGCAAGAATATGAGAGTTGTTCAAAAAACAAAGAGATTTTTACCAAGGAGTCTACAATAATTCTTCAATATATGACAACTACCATTCAAGATGCAGACCAAACAATTCTGTAGTTTGTCAGAAATTCTAATTCCATTTTTTCATTGATAGGATATCCTCCTTATATACAAAAGATAAATCCCTTAAATTTAGGTATGTGATAAGTATGAGCTAATTACAATCCATCTAGGAAATAAATCTCTACAAAATAGGGATAAAATAACAAGTTGCCTAATTTGAATTTCAACAAAATTTTCTAGCATCTCAAGAAGAAATGAAGAACATCCCTTGAATAGCAGCACATGGAGAAGATTAACTGACAAGGCTATGGAACAGGTTCAAGAATCCTAAAAAAGGGAAAAAACAATGAATTTGAGAAGTCTAGTCTCTATCATTTTACAAAGCACAACCACAACTTCCACGTGTGTCAGCCTTTCAGGTGCCTATCTTACTAAATGAGAAAGAAATATAGGACAAAATAAAATGCAGACATTTAAGGAAGAGAGGAATATAGGACTACTGACCACAAAAAATGAGATGATTATAGAGAACTAAACTAGACCCTCTGAATCATCCCAAAAAATTTCAATTCAAAATAATCATATCAACCTTACATTAAATCATTCAATCAACATAGTCCATTGATGAACAAGGATAAATTTAATAGGGTATGCCAAAATGATGAAATATATTTATAAACCCACTTTCCACCATTATCTAGCTATTAAAACTTGATTAACTAAATGTGTTTAAATTAAACAATACTTTAGAAAAATTTATTTCCTTAAGGTTCTTATGAAAATGGTAAGTATTTATCTGGTCACAAAATAACTCTTTTAGTGTGACATTGGCAAATGAGAAGATGATCAATATGTTAACGAGATGAATTTGTAACAGTAAGCCATTTCAGATTTCTAGACCTCCAACTCCAGTAGCAAGTTCTACCAGAGTGGCATGTATTTGTTAGTGAGCCCAAGGGAAAAGTGGGTTTTTGAGGTTAGCAAGGCTGCAGGATTTCAGGCCAAGGCAGTAGTGGAAGAGTACCTGTCAGTTCCTTCTGATTGGAAGCTGCAGATATGCTCAAAAACAGGAAGCAAATCCTTTCTCTTCACTTCCACCTCATCAAAATGTAGTTTTTCAATCTCAATCTCTCCACCAGTAAGATCTGTTGCAGAAACTTCACCACCTCCCAATGTAGTTAATATGCAAAAGCAAATCTACGATGCAAATTAAACATAAATTATTTGTCAAGTCAAAGAAATAGGTAAGTCTTTGGTGAATTGCTCAGTAACAGAATAGCTGTACCTTTGATTTCTGCCATATTGGAATCTTTCCTGAGTTAATTTGCACTTCAGCATTTGAGAGGAACCAGTTGGATCTTTCACTTCTAACTGACTCTGCCCCAGCTGCACCACTGGCAGTAGACATGACATAAGATGTTTCAATATCTTCAGTATCTCCGGAATCCATGAGTTTCTCACTAATTTGCTGACTGTGCAACAAAAGTCTGGAAATATTTTCCTCCCTTTCAGGCCAATTTGACCTTCTACCAACATCCCACCATTGAACTGGCTCAGAGTTTACACGTAATTCTTCATCTTGAACTTGCAATAGAGGAGCAGGTACAGCTTTCAAGCTGCTATCAGTGGATTCCACTAAGGAAGATGGAAGAAGTTCATGTTGTATGACATAGCCTGATGGGGAGTACAGCAGGATATGTTCCAAGGACTTTGCCTTGGATGTACCTGTTATAGAGTCACAGCTCAGAGAATTATGGAACACAGCAGCAATGGCACCTGATGGTGCAGAAGCCTTCCCCACGGCAGAAGTAGCAACATTGCTTACAGTGTTTAGCCAACCATTAAAATTTTTTATTCTACTAATTACAGAGTATGTGATTGGAGATGGAGGTGCATGTAACTGTTGGTGGATCATGCAACATGAAGCTGACCACCAGGGTGACGTTATATTAGGAGTAAGAATTGGGCCTTCACCATTTATAGTTTGTGGTTGAAGGCTAGCATCACCACCAAAGGGTGATAGAACATATATGTGGCTAGTGCCTCTTGATGAAACAACTGAAATCCACTGACTGTAATGACTAAAAGATATATCCTGTATGATCTGTTAAAAGAAGTAAAAAAAAACAATCAATATAAGGCACCATTTTGTATGCCTAATAATCAGGGTAAAAAAGAGATTCAGATTCATACAGCTGCTGTTAGTCCACGATATAGCTTGTAAAGATGAACATGTGATGATGTCCAATTATAACATCCTGGGCTAGCACCATTCTGTATACGAGTTGGGATAATTCGGAAAATATTTACATTGTGCCCATGTACTGACGCTGTGACCAATAGGGTACCACTAGGGTCAAAACACAAAGCAGATATTGGACTGCTATGAGCCCTAAATTGTGAAATGACTTCTTTTGAAACAAAGTCCTTAATGACAACCTGCAAAAGATTAACAATTATGAATCACCCAGGAAAATATTATGTATATATCAGATCAGCCAATCATAGGTAACAAGTATATATATCCATCAATATGACAGTATTAAAAAACTGAATGTCCGGATGATATAAACACACCATTCCTACGTTATCAGGTTCATTTGCGTGTCCCATATTCTGCAACCTTCCAGATCTCCGGCCTGCACTTGATGACAAAGGAGAATTAGAGCCATCAGGAAGTAGTTCTTGGCAATACTTTGACAGAGTTTTATAGCCCATATCTCCTAGATTGATAATTCCAACAGCCAACGTTTTACTAGATTCCATAGCATAACGAGCAACCAGGTTTCCACTGCTAGGAGATGTTGATGGGCTTACACCTGGAGATGGAGTAAGGTTTTGTGGACTAAGGTGACCTGTATTTGATATGAGAGGATTATTAGAAGCATAAGCTAACCACCTAGGACCAACAGCCATTGGACCACAACCAATATTAACACCAGCTGCTCCTTGTAACGGATAAGTTAGAACACTGAACTTGCTCTCAAGTGTAACAGCATCAAAGCAGTATATCTGCCAAAAGATTTTAATTAATCAGGAAGAATTCTAGAAATCTCAAAAATTACCAAATTATCCAAGAAAAAATAATTATTATTATTACTTGTGCTGCAAGTGCGACAGCAACTATTCGTGGGCTGCATCGAACAATATATACAGCAGAGCGGAATCTCAGAACATGAATATAACTGTGAGACTTGAGTGAGTAGAACCGAACAACAGTAGGAGTAGAGATACAGCTTCCTGCCTGAGGTTCACTACTATTCTCTCTTATCAAAGCACTCAAACGGCCACCTTGAACTACACCTGAGCCATTGGTCTCATCACCAGCAACAACCAAGAGCATAGGATGTGATGCCCTGAACCCTTCGGTAACTCCAGAACTGACTGGTGTGGGCTGCATCTGTAAAAAAGTAACTGGGCCATCACGCTTAGAAACAAGTTCGCAGACACTAGAGGCATCGTCAACATCAAGCACTTGAAATCCATTAGAATAACCAAGAAGTAGAACACGCTTAAAGGAAGATAGACCAAGCTCCAGCTTATCAAAGCCAGCCCATAATACCTGTAAGATCAAAAGAAAATGCAACAAAAACTCAGACTGTTACACTTAGAACATAACAGATAAAGTTACATGGACCACTTGGGATAAACATAAAACATGAAAGAGAAGAAAGAAGCCCCACAGAAGAAGAAATGTGTTTATTCCAATCGTGACCTTGCTACCATAAGAGTATACACCTCAAAGAATACTTCATGCAGAAAAAATGAATTATCAATATTTTAGAAAAGTACATTAATTCTGTGTTAGAATAAAATTCTTAAGAATCATAATTCCAATTAGGCAATTCCCATATTCCAACATTGAGTTCAATGTTCAAATTGAATTTTAAGTTAGAATTCATATTTGTAAGTTCAATGGAGGAATGAGAAACATGTAGTCATCCCAAAGAGTTGAGACCATGGTAGGAATGTGATTTGAACCTTGGGATTGTAGGGAAAGGTTAATACTTTCCAAGTTGGTATGTTCATTCCAGATCCTAAGCAGAATCTAAATTGGATTAGGCTCCGAATTGGCCCATATATTTCTTATAATTCCAAACATCACAATCCAGTTTTCATTGCCTAACTAAATCCAAACACAATAATTGGAATTAAAGTTGTTCTGATTTTTTTTTTGTCATGGAAAGTTGGAATTCTATTCCTATAGGAATTGAGTTCCAACAAGAAAACGTACCATCAAATCTAACAATTTGGAAACACAACCAACAATAACCATAACGCAAGTGTTTAATTTCGTAGACAATAAAATATTTGAATCAGCACATCAAATATTTTCCCTAGTGAATATTTATACTCCTCCTCCAATTGAATTTTAGCTCGGAAAAGTAAAGAAAGGATAAGCTCCTTCACTGCCTTTGGTTCTACTCGTCTGACCAGTTGAAATTCAGCAACCTGAGCGGCATTGCTGGTTAATCATAAGACTTCAGAGCTATAACCCTAAATACACACGGAGCAGCTTGCATTCCCTTTCCCACAATAAAACACTTTTAAAAAAAAAAGACAAACCGCAAAAACGGAACCTAATCACATCACAATCGAAGTGGAGAAGACAGATCTATCTTCCAACAGCAAGAAAAATAAAATAATTTCTCTTTTCGGTGTGAAAAAAGTAACCTGGTCCTTCTCATCCTCTGCCGGCGACCCGATCGACGCGGCAACAGATGCCCCGGCGGATCGCACGCTGCTCGCGACCGACCCCGCGTTCGACGACACTGTCTTGAGGCACGAGGAGATGATCCGCAGCGAGCTCGGCAGCAGACCGTTCTTACCTTTGCCCCGAGTCATCCTCCCTTGTCTCCTCCTCTATCTCCTCTACAACCACCCCACCGCCCCGCCGCCGCCGCCGCCCATCGATAATTCCCACCCCGATGGTGAATACCATCCGACTCCAAACCACTCCACCCTCTTCCCTTACAAAGATTTCACCTCCTCTCCCTGAGCTTTGACTTCACAACCATAATTCTCATCCCTATCGCTCCTTCGGGACTCCCCAACTCACCTACAAAAGAAAGAAAAAAAAAAACAACAACAAATTAAAACCAATTCAACCCGACTCTCTCTCCCCCCTCTCTCTCTCTCTCTCTCTCTACCCTTATTCTTTATTTCTGTTTTTTTCCTCTCCTAACAGTTGCTTTCGTGTTCTCCTTTCCAAATCATGACAAGAAAACCAGTCTGTTCCGCCGGTACACGATAGCAGACACTTGCGTGTCTGTTACCTTAAAGAATTGAATTAAACTGAGTCGAACTTAATCAAATTAGATTATTAATATTTAAATATTAAAAATATATATAATATTTAAATTTAATTTAAAATTTTAAAAATATAAATAATTTGTAATAAAATTTCAACTCCAGGTTAGTTTAAGGGAAAATTTGCCTGTAATCCCTATTGATAAATAATACTTTACATGTAATTCTCAGTGATAAAAATCTTTATTTTCTACTTCTAGTTAAAAATATTTATCTAATTATTCCTTATATTTTTAAGTATAAAAATTTTAAAAATAAATATAATTCCTTTTAAATTTAATACATTAGACTAAAATATAGTATATTTTCTATCAAATTGAGTACAATTCTTTTTCTCATCTTAATTGGATGAAAAATATGCTAGATTTTCTTTAAATGATACTCAATTAGATGAAAAAAAGACTAGATTTTCTTTAAATATTGAATTTAGAAAAAATTATATTAAGTAGGAAAAAAGTCATACTCAATTTAATAAAAAATATATTCAATTCTAATTTAAAGTACTGAATTTAACATGAATTATACTCGTTATTAAAATATTTATACCTAAAAATATGAGGGATAATCTTGATAGGAATTATATTCATTTTAGTATATTTTCTATCAAATTAAGCACGATTCTTTTTTCACTTCAATTAGATGAAAAATATACTAGATTTTCTTTAAATGATATTCAATTGGATAGAAAATACACTAGATTTTCTTTGAATTGTGTTGAATTTAAAAGAAATTATATTAAGTAGGGAAAAAGTCATGTTCAATTTGATAGAAAATATACTGAAATCTATTAAAGAAGAATTATACTTATTTTTAAATTTTTTATATCTAAAAAATATGAGGGGACAATTTTAATAGAAATATACTGGATTCTAGTTTAAAGTGCTGAATTTTGATAGAAATATATTGAATTCTAGTTTAAAGTGCTGAATTTAAGAGAAATTATATTCACTTTTGGACTTTTTGTACCCCAAAAATCTGAAGGTTAATTATGTAAGGATATTTGCATGAGGGAGTTGAAGCAAATGAAACTTGACATGCAGGGAGTGAAAACAAAGTTTTTTAGACATAGAGACTGTATACAAAGTTAAAGTTATGATTAGAGATTTTTCTCTAATTTACCGAACTTTTATCCCCATTGTAATGAAATGCGCAACGCCGTGTTATGGATAAAAACTTGCTTCGGGCACCCGGAAGGGTTCTGGGTGCCTAGATTCAGAAAGTCAATATTTAGTTAACTTTTTTTCTCAGTCTTCCGCTCCGGTTTCACTCATATTGGTTTGAGTCTTCCACTCTGGCTCTTCAAGCTTGAGTGATTTCGGCCATCAGGAATATGACTCACCCGAACCCATTTTTCGACCTTCAAGCAATCTTCCACTCCGGCTTCTCATCTCTTGTAAACACTGCGCGCCTCCTTCTAGTCCGCCAACGTACTCTTCCGCAGCACCCTGTCCTTCGGATGCACCGAGCCTGTTGGCTCTCTCCCATGCTGTCATTCTCACTAGCTGCATTTTTTGCTTGACTTCCTATGCTCCTAAGTTCTTGTACACTTAGACACAAGGGTTAATTACCAACAAGACCTAAGTTTACTTGGTTGATCACATCAAAACTACCATGGGGTACTTACAATCTTTCCCTTTTTTATGTGAGCAAGCCCCAAGTTACGTTAGGGTAAAACCACAAAAAGATAACAGTTATAAAATAAGATTTTTGCAAGTACAAAATTAAAAATTGTACAATCCTCTCTCTAGACTTAATCTTTACTACTCCCCCTTTTGGTCACATAAATGGGGTAAATTAAAAAATCCTACTTAACAACAGTAAAAAGTCTAAGGGACAATTAAAAAAAATATTAAAGTTTAAGTTTTGATTTTTTTTTAAACATATTTAAGATAGAAAAAGAAAAAAATCATATAAAGTTAAAATTATTGTTAAAAAATTTTCTAAAAACTTTAACATTAAAAAATATTTAATATTTGAAAATTTTCTTATAGTTGAGTGATAAAGTTCTCAGAAAAATTTACTTTTAAATAATTTCTAATAAAATTTTTGACAAACAATTAAAAGTATTTTTATAACAACTAATTGCTTAACAGTTAGTCAATTAAATACTTATTTCAATAATTG
>JBBMJZ010000126.1:3365892-3378240 GCA_037833815.1 Zingiber zerumbet
GTAAGTATTCATCCAATGTAGTTGTATTACGCGGGCATATACGCGAGTATGAATGATTTATGCAATGAAATTCAATTGAAAACAACACTTACCGAGTAAATCTGAAGTACAACTTAAACATACACAAGGTTATGGGCTTAATTTTGATAATTGTGAGTCTACCTATCTTATCTATAAAGCAAATAAAAGACCATAGTGTATATCAAGATCATGGGCTTACATGAAAGTTCATGTAAGTTCCTAAGTTGTAGGAATGAATATTTTGAAGGGCGGCCTCTAAATATAGATAAGTTGCTATGCTTGAATTATTAAAAAATAAAGTTAGTCGAGTCCTACACATGGTATGAAACTTGAACATGTTAAGATCAATGGAATAATTAAATGTTCAATATTTAAACTGAAAAAAGGCTATATTAAAAAAAATAAAAAGTTAATGCGTTTTCAATTAAATTAAAAGTGTATTTAAAAATCCTTTTAAGGCATTAATTAAATTTCAGTAGAATTCAGAGCTTATAATTTTTTAAAAACAATTATTGAAATTAATTGTAATTTATGATTAATTTAAAGGTCACTTTCTATTATAACCTTTTAAATGTTGATTTTTTTATATATCAAATATTGCATTTTTATCATCTAAGAAAGTTTTTAGTAGGTGCAAATGAATTGAATTAGTTGATGATACTAGTTGGGTTAAATGAGATAAATGAATCAACTATATTAATCACGTGGTAAAAGGTGATTCGTTCGTCCTTAATGTCTAGTCAATCTGTCCTAAGTCAATACGAAGGAGGTAAATTATAGATGACTACTAGTCATTAGTATAGATAGTAAGATATAGTTAGTAACCATGTTATAATGGATAGTACTTATCAGTGAGCTATGATTTGATTTCCAATTTATCTCATTCCAAAATATTTGGGGCTGACCTTAAAAGATAGTTAAGATGATTTCACATTTTAACCACAAACAAATAAGGATATATTACAAATGCCGGACATATTGATCAAATTGACTAAAATATCTGAGCTAGACAGGCCAAGCTTGACACGAAGGTTGACTGAACTGATCCGATAAGATGAACCAATTGAGTTAGTCATGTTGATTTGAGCGGACAAATGAGCAAGCAAGTCAAGCATTTTTGTCGCTTCTAGTCTCTGTACTAGGTTACAAAAGAATTGAATTATATAAAAATACTAATATTTAAGTTTAAATTTTAAAGATATATGTGATATTTAAAATTGTTTGAAAATATAAATAATTTTAATTATTCGAAATAAATTCGAACGCGACTTCTTCGATAAGAACTATAACTCCAGTTTGAGTTGTTGGACAGTAGATTTAAATTAAAATTATGTAAAAATAATTAAAATGTGATTTAAGTTCTGTGAATAATTAAATAAAATATTATAAATTTAAATACTGATCCGGCAGTAAGGGCGGGGACCCCCTTTAGGGGAGTCAACGATACGTGGAGGTCAAAAGTCAAAATGGTCAACTTGAGGTCCAGCCAAGTGGACAAGGGTTGGGTTGACCAGCCGAGCGGGTCCGAGCATAATCAAAGACAACCCGACGGGGAGTCGGGTTTCTGACGCTCAGGGTGAAAAAGATCGTCGGGCCCAGCGGGTAGTTCGCTCGGCCGAAGCATAAAGCAGCAAGGCAGGGCAGGAATCATCTCATCCGAGCACACAACCGGGAATCTTCTCGGTCGGACCAATACCTACGTCGGGTCAAAAGTGATGTGCCTGCCGAGCGGCTGGACGCTCGGCGCGGGGAGAGGAGACTAAAGGACAAAGGGGACAATGAGTAACATCATCCTCGTAACCCCTGTCGCTAACAACAGGCATGTTCGACGACCAGGCCATACGCAGAGTCCTACGACGGAAGGTTCTGCCGTCCCATCAAGGAGGTGCTCGGACTGTAGCAGTATGGCGTCAGGTATGCTTTTCTGACAAGCTCATACTGAGGTATGGTGAAGGACACGTGTACGCCTCGATTGGTGTGCACAAGCCTCCCCAGAGCTCTATATAAGAGTCCTTAGACTTCACCGGAGGTATGCGATCTCTGATCCTTGGAGCCATTTTATCGTTTTCCTCTTGCCTGACTTGAGCGTCGGAGGGTCGTCGCCGGGGAACCCCACCCGGCTCGGCCTCCTTGCAGGTTCGTCGGAGATTCATACAGTCAGTCGAAGATAGAGGAGAGCGCCACGTCCCCAGCGTCCGTCGACTCAGCACTCGGACAGGATCAATATATAATTTAGTTTAATTTTAAATTATTAAAAACTTTAAAATTCAATTTAATTTAATTTAAATTTACTTCATCCTGCCATTTTTTGCTTGTGGATTTAAATAAATCCTAAATTAATTTTTAAGCAATAAGTATTAAATATTTTACGAGATAATATTAAAATTTGAACTCAATTTTAATATCTCAAACGTAACCAAGGTTTAAAATCTCGACCGGTGTCAAAATAATTTTATGCAATTTGACAGCATATCTTTCTCAAGACATCTGAAATAATGAATAGGTAATCTAAAGTATTTCCTAGACGTAAATATCAGACATTTATATCAACAAAAATATGTTTCAATTAGGAAAAAGTAAAGAGCTAAATATGTTGATATTTATGGTTCCAAATCTTGCTTATAAGATAAAAAAATAAATTATCTATAATAATTATATAAATTAACATAAAGATCATAATTTAAATTTAATAATTATATAAATTATTTATTTATTAATTTATATAATTATAGTTTATAAATATTCTAAATATTATATATATATAGCTTAAATTGAATTCTAAAATCAAATTTATTTAAAAAATTCATATATTATTAAAAAAAATTAAGAAATATTTTTTTAAGAATTATTTAAAAAATTAAAAACGAATTTAAATATTTTTATAAAATTAAAAATAATTTAAAGTTTATTTTTAAAATTATTTTAAATTATATAACTATATATTATATAAATTATCTATTTTTTACATTAATTTTTTCTATTTTTAATAAAAATATATTATAATTACACTAATTAATTAACCTTTTTTAATTAATTATTATTTTATATAATATATAATTATAATAATTAATTAGAAATGAGATATTATATATGTAATATAATGATTTTAATTAAAACATTTAATAAATCATAACTTTTCCTCTTACTCCTAACGATTCTCGTGATTCTGTTGCCGCCTCCCGATTTTTTTCACCTCGCCGCCGCCACAAAGCTTGCGCAACGAGTATGTCACGACTACAAGGCTCACGCAACGAGTTCATCACGACCGCATGGCTCACGCGACGAGTCCACCACCATCACGGGTTCGGGCGACGAGTTCGCTTCGGACGCAGGGCTTGCACAACAAGTTCTCCGCAGCCGCGGGGCTCACGCAACCCCTCTTCCGCGGCCACAAGACTCGCACAATGCCTCTAAGAGCAGTCGTGGGCTCGGAACCTACGGAGCATCGGTGCTAGTTTCGGTGTGTGGGCGAAATGGTAAGTTTCGCCCGTTCCACCCAACATGGAATGAAATTTTAAACACTGAAGGTAACTCGATAATAAATATCTATAATAATCAAATATTAATAAAAAAATTAATTAAAATATTTATATTTTGAAAATATCAAAACTATATCAATACAATACAGTACCGAAACCATATCACTCTGATCGTAAATCGAAACTTCTACACGACTCAAAATTTTAATCCTTGCTTAAAAATAATAATCAAAAGCTAGGCATGCATGTTAAGGCATTGTCTCTACTTTTGACCAGCTAAATGAAATAAATGAGAACTTTGATTGATGTAAAAAATATTTGTTGTCAAATGGTCACAATTTTTCAAAATGAAATTCATTAAGATCCACTAAGAATTTTGGCAAAGTATGTTAGTGCAGGGTACACCAAAATCAAACATGAGTTTTGATGTTGTCAGAGATTCAAATTAAGTCTTGTTGTGATATGATAAATTAACTAAGTGTGCAGTAGGCAGGAAAATCTTTGCAGATCATGGAAGTCAGGCAGAAAATCTCGGTGGGTCGAGGACATGACACTTAGCAGTTGGAGTCGATAGGTCTGGAGGATCTGATATTGAGAAGAAGTCCTGGTGAGCCAATCCGATGCTAAGTTGAAGTTCGAACAGGTTTGGACGACTCAATGTTTGGCAGGTAGGTTGAGGTACACAATTAGAGTGGAGAGACAGGGAGGACGTGTTTCGGGAAGGAACAAACCCTAGGTCGCTGATCCAACTGAAGAAACCAGTAGGTCTCTAAGTTGAGATCAAGACAGGGCTTACTATCTTTCCTATTCATGCATTATTACTGTGCTAACTTTTTGTTACAGGGATATTTTATACTACTATGCAAACTAACTCTGTTTTGCATAATCCAAATGAATCGGTCGATCAAGTAAGAGGATCAGTCGACCGAATAAGAGGATCGGTCAACCGAACCAAACTGACATGGGTCGTGCAAAGCAGAGCACTTTTGACATTCAAGCTGGATCAGTCGACCGAACCCAAGGATCGATCAACCGAACCTATTTTCACAAATAGGCTGGAAGATTGAATCTCGGCAAACTTGGAATCAAGAGATTCGATCGACCGATCAATAAATGCTCATTAATTGCATGAAGATCTGATCTCAAAAAAGAAGTGAGCTTGTTCCGTCGACTGATAGGGTGATCAGTCGACCAAACAAGGCTTATAAAAGGACCGATCAACGTCGAGAAGAGATCTTTTTGTGCAATCCTCTGTTACACTTTGCTCATACCTCTGATGTTCATTGCTTCTACTTCACGTGCAAGCTACTCCTCCAAGAAGTGCCGACGAACTTCAACTTGTATTTCATTGTCAGTATACTTTATATTTTTGCTTGCATTCTTTACAAGAAGATAGTAGTGTGTTACTATCATTCTTTTCATTATACGAATTATTTTTTTTCGAAGGTTTCAGAAAGAAGAATTATAGTGAATTGTCCAACGGTATCAAGCATCGCGAGTTTTGAAGTAAGAGTCGACATAGGCTCCAAATCAAAAAACAACTTGAGTCATCTGTATTATTTTTTCTTTTTCCGCTACTTTACTTTGATCCTCTTTTTCATAAAAGAAAAGTTTTTTTTTAATGAGCAATATTCATCTCCCTTGTATTGCGTTTTCGATCCTTCAAAGTACTCAAAGCCAAACCAAACTAGACAAACTAATACCAAAACCTGTCATATAATGACCCAGCAAAATTAAAGACTTGCTTAAAAAAATTATGTTCCACCGTACTTTACATATCAACTGCATAGTAATTAAAAAATTTAGCAATAATTCTTATGTATGGCAAATATTTTAATTGATTCAAAATCAAACTTAAGCAAAAAAAATTCAAGGAGGAAACTTTTCATCTACTTTCAATGAAGCCTATTCTATAGTCATAGAGATTAAAGATAACAATGAGCATAAAAAACCCAAGATGAATAAATAAAAGGCTATGTTTAATAAATGCCCTGTTACAAAGGGAAAAGTAGTGAATCCTAACCTATGCATAAATTATCATTAACAAAAAATATATAAACTTAAGTTGGGATGAAAGTAGCTCATCCAAAAGCGGCATTTACTTTAAAAAGGCACATTTAAAGCCTCTACTTAAATTATTGCTTGCTTAACATAACTCAGCTCTAAATAAATATATGATAATTTGATTCCTTTAAAAAGAAAAATAGGCACATCAAACATCGTGGAAACAATGTTGCAATCATGATACTTCTTCTAAGAATAAAGACGACTTAATTGAGCCAAAAGAAATGATCTTAAAAGACCTTTATGATGTAACTCTAAAAGAACCGCATTTTACTGAACCACAATGTTTCAGCATTTCTCATACCTTATTTTCATAATACCTAAATCACATAGCATATTCCTTAAATACCCCTCATCTTTCTTTCACGCCATCAGCCAGTTTCATTCAAAACTAGCTGATGGATTTAGATAACCCTTGATCACTTCAAACCAAAATCAATGTACTCCTAGAAGCATCATTGATATATCTATGCTCATAGATCTGAATTCGATAGTTTCTTTCACAAAATAATTATGGGATTTCTCTATATTTTTACTCTACCCATTCAAAAATTTACTGCTCTCAATTTGCATCATCGAATTCAGATCCAAGGGCATAAATACATTAAGGAGGCTTCCGAGAATACATTAGTTTTGGTTTAAAGTGATTCGAAATTCTCTACGTTCGTCGGTTAGTTTTGTCCGAGACGGGCTTATGGACCTACACCACTCAAAAATTCAAAAGTTTGATGTTTTTTGAATCATAAGAGTCTTAGGAATCCTTGGTGGTGTTAATTATTGAATATCATTGTCCTATACCTTATAATGAGCTTGTGACAAATCTTATCAAGTCTTGCAAATTTAAAAATTATTGCTCACAATTTATACTTTCGAATTCTAATCTGAGAGCATGGATACATTAAGGAGACTTTCAGGAGTACATTAATTTTAATTTGAAATGATTCAGAGTTCTCTCGGTCCATCAACCATTTTCAGATAAAACTAGCTGATGGACCTATATAGAAGTTCGATATTTTTTGAATCAAGGGAGCACTAGGAACTCATTGGTGGTATTGGTCAGTGAATATTCCTATGCCTTATAATGAGGTGTGACAATTTATCAAGCCTTTGCAATTTAAAAATTATTGCTCTCAAATTATGCTATCGAATTTAGATCTGAGGATACGGATAAATTAAGGAAGCTTCTAAGAGTACATTGGTTTTGACTTGATTCTCAGATAAAACTGAGTGATCGACCAACACCATTCGAAAATTCAAAAATTTGATATTTTTCGAACCAGGAGAATCCTAGGAACTCATTGGTGATGTTGGTCAGTGATTGTCATAGGCCTTATAATGAGCTTGTGACAAATTTCATCAAGCCTTTGCAAGTTTAAAAATTCATTACTCTCAATTTATGCTATCAAATTCAGATTCGTGGCATAAATACATTAAGGAGACTTCTAAAAGTAAATTGATTTTGATTTAAACTGATTTGAAATTCTCTAGATCCATCGGCAAGTTTTGGACAAAACTAGCTAATGTCATGAAGAAAGAGGGGTATTTCAAGAATATTCTACGTGATTTGGGTTTTATGAAAATTAAATGTGCAAAATGAAAAATACTGAAAATTGCATGCGTGGTTCAATAAAATGCTTAGGCTTTGCCCACGAGCCAAATCCAATTTGGGCCCGAAACTCTAACCGAGTCAACGAGTCAGTTACTTGTTGACGAGTTCAACGAGCCAATTATAGTTCCGGCCTGAAATGAACCATTGACCCGGCGGTTCATGTTGTATTTTTTTAGATAAATAAAGTATTAGATGATTTTTTAAACAATTCAAATTTTTCAAACAAAAAGATGAATAGAGAGTCTTTCATTTAATAATATTTATAACCTTTTAATAGTTCTAATGGTGTGATTCAGTATAAACCAACTCATTTGCCTTAAATTTTTCAATGTGAGACTATTCCACCTTTCTATTAGAGCTCGTTTTTCAACTCATTTGCTTTAAATTTTCTAATGTGGAGTTATTCCCCTTTTAACTAATTCAATTTGTTCATCTCATTAAGCTCTCTTAGTAAGTCCCTATTCTTTTTTTTATCCATCCAACACAAGTTTATAGAGACCATTTGACTTGTATGATATGTTGAATAATAATTTACCAAAGGATATAATTTATTCAACAATAAAATTATATATATAATAAAGACTATTACCGAACATACAAAATTGATCGAAAGATATAAATTGAATGATATACATGTCTCATCACACTAAAATACAACAATGTTAATATTAGATTAAAAAAACCATGGGTATCATACATTATTATAGTAAGAGTAAAGATATAAAATGGTTTGTGTATTTTAATTGAAGAGATAGCAAGTTGAATTTTTATATTTTACGATGGTGATCGCATGAAACCCAAAATTATCTCATCCTCTCTACCATAGCAACGAAGATTCTACCTTATTAGGTGTCAACCATTGTTGTAGAATAAACATTTAGTTTCAGAGCTAATGTCTTGAATGAAAGATGATCTATTTTTGGCTCTGACTCTTTGAAAGCTCAAGTGTTACATGTTGATTGTACGAGAGCTGCAAAAAAAAATATGAAATGCAACTTTCAAAGGATGTGGTGGAAGATTTTGATATCGAATGAACTACCACTACAGGAATGGGAAATCGAAATGAATAAACATCATTTCCTAAGGTAATAAGGATAAAAAGGTAAGTGAATTACGTAGCATTTGATTCCCCTATATCCTAAGGGAATACATGGGCAACTTAAATAAGTGCAACACTTAATTCTTTTCTAAATTTATATTTTTAAAAACATATATATATAATATAAATAATAACCTTGAACCGTCATGATTAGTGAACCAAACCATAATTAGTGGTTCCGAACCATGGACCGCAAGTGTCTTTGAAGGTTAAGGGTCAACATTTTTCAAACGATTGAATCTGTAATTTTGAACCATTGATTTCGAAATGTGAACGGGTCTTACCTCACTTAGAATTCTTGACATGCAACTTATCATGACCTATACTTACATACAATAACTCATACGATCTTGAGAAAACAAAAGAGGAAATTGAACCAAACAACTATCATGAAATAAAAATGCAAGACATCCATCTAAAATTTGAAAAATTAATGAGAAAAAAACAAAAATGGCGCCTCTTTTTTATCAAATCATAACACCCCATTTTGATTTTTATCAAAAGGGCACCCCACCAACTCGCCTTGTAAAATGATACAACTACTCTCCCCTGTATTGTTCCCATTATTATCTCCCCTCTATATTTTCTGCATAAATCTTGCACGGAACGCGTTGTAACAGCTACGAAACCGTAGCTACCATAACTAAGTGGCACACAGTTATAGTAGCTACAATTTTGTATCTACTATATAGTTATAGCAGCTACGGTTTCACACCTACTACAACGTGAAAGGTAAGTGAACAAAATTGAACTCGCATTGTTGATTAAGATTGACTATGCAAATCAAAGTGAGATTTTTATATATATTATGCATCCAAATAAACAACTACGGTTTCATACTTGCTACAACGTGAATGGTAAGTGAATAAAATTAAACCTGCATTGTCGATTAAGATTTACTATGTAGATCAAAGTGAGATTTTTCTATATATTTTGCATCCAAATAAACACACCATCAGTAAAATTCCAAAAAATAAAGGTGAAAAACTGCAATGAACAAAAGCAAACACTAAAGTGATAAAGGGCAAAAATTAGTTAGTCGAAGAACTCATCATTCACGCTGTAGCAGCTACAAAATCGTAGTTACTATAGCATGTGTAACAGCTATGATTTCGTAGCTACTAAAACACGGCCAACCAGTTCAAAAATTAGACAGGAGATTTAGTCGGAAGATAACTGTATTGAATAGTATTAGAAGGTATTTGGATAATTGTACAGTGGGATGGCGTACCCTTTTAATAAAAAAAATCAAAGGGGGTGCCCGTTTGATGATTTGCAGAAAAAAAAGGCATCTTCTTGATTTTTGTTCAAAATTAATCATGTATCTCTTTGGGCGATTTGTGACTTCAAAGATCGTCATACTAGAAAGTCTATTTTCTTATCTATTATTAAGTTGATTGATATGAGAGAATATTGAATGTCGACACTAAGCAACATTATACAAAGTAATCATTATTATTATATACTTTATAAATATTATATCTTACTCTCTTGCGTTCATGAACTGAATTGTCTCATAATAACTACTATAGTAGATTATTTAAACCATATTATGAGAAAATTGAAGGGGAGCCTTGGCGCAATGGTAAAGTTGTTGTCATGTGACCAAAAGGTCACGGGTTCGAATCCTGAAAGCAGCCTCTTTCAAAAAGCAGGGTAAGGCTGCGTACAATGGATCCTTCCCCGGGACCCCGCATGACAGGAGCTTCGTGCACCAGGCTGCCCTTTTATATTATGAGAAAATTAATTTTAATGTATGTTTATTTTACTAACTTATGTAAACATAAGATCACATTTTCTTAAATTTTAATGCAAGTAGATTTATCTTTAACATTATTATTTCTACAAAATCATGGTAATACAAGTATTGTTTGAAAAGTCGATTATGAAACGAACGGTATTTACGATTACAGTAGCGATACCATTGCGACCTCACAGCGGCCTCGCGAGGTCATTGCAAGATCGCGAAGGGTGTGTGACCTTACAGCGACCCTCCACCGGGTCACGACACCTCCGGGGGGTGCAGAGGGTGCCACGACCCTGCGGCGACTTCTGTAGTAACAACTACTATCGTGATTTTTTAAGATTAATTTTTTTATTTTTTAAATAGATATTTTTATTATAAAATAAATTATTATTTATATATATAGTTATAAACATATTATATAATTAAACAGAATTATTTTAAATTTTTTATATAATTTTAAAATTTTTAAATAAGTTTAAAATTTTTAAATAAGTTTAAAATTTTATAAAATAATTTAAAATTTTTAATATATATTGAAAATTAAATGTGAATTTAAAATAATCAAAAACAAATTCTAAAATATTTCAAACAAATTTTAAAAATTAAAAATACATTCAAAAGATAATTTAAGCTCATATAGGAAATCACAAAGATCAAATAGAATTATGCAGGAATAAGATAAATAAGGAAAATAATAAATATTTAGTTAATCTTATAATTATTTTTTATCAATTTAATCATGCATAAGGAAAATATCAAATAAAATTAAGCAGGAATCATCCACTTGAACAAAGAATTGAATTTGCACTGGCTCATCCAAAAAACTCCAAGCTCCTCCAGTTGGTGGATCACAAAGATTTCCTTAAATATATTTCGCTTAGCAAAAGATTAGAAGATGACACACAAACTACTCCAATTGAACAAATAAGTTTTAAATTTGAGTTTCAAAGGGAAAAAAAAGATAAATAAAAGGATTTCATCATCAACAAAGAAGAGGGAGTTATGTTTCCTTTTCTCTTGCCTGGAATAGGTGTGACACCAAGCAGGTCATCAGACACCAAAGTAAATAATGATGATGATGCAATGTTTCACAATGTCGTCTTAGTGGCTATCACCACACTACGATGGCAGTGTCAGCACTGTGGGGGCAACAGCAACACTGAGGTGGTGACAACAGTGTTGTAGCAGCTACCATGGCGTTGAGATGGTAGCAAAGGTATTAACAGTAGCAACAGCATTGCTGTGGTTGTAAAGGAGGCAACAACAGTTGCAGCAATCATCACCTAATGTTGATATGTTAATGTTTCAATGATGATGATGAACCACAGTAGCCACAATGATGTTGTTTGCAACAATAGAGGAACAAGAATGAGAGGGAGAGAAAGAGGAGTGGCAATGTTGCGTGTGTCGTGGAGAATCAACAAAAGTTAGAGCATGAGTTTGGAAAAAGTAGGGTTAAATAAATAGGAAATTTTGCAAATAATTTCATAATTTTTTAGAAATTACAATTCAGTCCTTAGGTAAAATTAAATATTATAACACCTTGTTTCATTCAATTAAATATAATTAAACAACTTTTACTATAGAGATTCCATCAAACCCAAGAGAAAGTTGGTTGATGAGAGAAAGAAAAGTGGGAATGTCGCGTGTGTGTCGTGGAGAATCAACAAGAGTTAGGGCATAAGTTTGGAAAAAGTGGGGTTAATTAAATAGGCAAGTTTGCAAATAATTCCATAAATTGTTTGAAATTACAATTCAGTCCAATTCAGTCCTTAGGTAAATTTTAATATTATAGCACTTTGTTTCATTCAATTAAATATAATAAAACAATTTTTACTATGGAGATTCCATCTTCCCCAAGAGAAAGTTGGTTGATGAGAGAAAGGGGAGTGGGAATGTCACGTGTGTCTTGGAGAATCAACAAGAGTTAGGGCATGAGTTTGGAAAAAGTGGGGTTAATTAAATAGGCAATTTTGCAAATAATTCCATAAATTTTTAGAAATTACAATTGAGTCCTCAAGTAAAATTTAATATTATAACACCTTGTTTCATTCAATTAAATATAATTAAACAACTTTTACTATGGAGATTCCATCTTCCCCAAGAGAAAGTTGGTCGATGCGTGCAACCCTCATATCAGTAATAGATTGGCACACTAATCTATGTAGTGTTCCCTCTTGCGTAGCAAGGCTAAACGGTACTAAAATGTATTCAAATGAAATCAGTAGACACATGTTCTTCATGTTAGTTTATATACTAAAAGCCTAGCTTTTGGTATAAACATTTATGTAGGAAATAAGAATCACATTGGTCAAATGACTACATTTAT
>JBBMJZ010000126.1:3417294-3442135 GCA_037833815.1 Zingiber zerumbet
AAATAACACTTGTATAAGAATAATAAAAGAGACTAAAAGGAAAGAGGCGTAGTAGGTTTACTTGGTTACAACCAGGGAGGTTGTTAATCCAAAGTAGATGAAGTCATACTAATTTCTCCTTCAGGCGGAAAAGCCTCTTTACAGCAATGAACACACAAAAACAGAAAGCTAAATAGAAAACTAAACGAGTACAAGTATTGTTTCTCTTTTTCTTCTCATATATTTAGCTTCTGGGAGCAGGGTTGCTTATATCTTAAGGTGTCTGGAAGGGTTCTATGTGCCTGGAATGAGATAATATTTTATCCCCGATACAACGGTAGGTGCCATGTTGAATTTGGCTAAGTTTCGGGTTCTGGGCACTCGGACTAGTCCGACGCCCCGAGCCCCAGAAGTCAGCCTTTTACTGACTCTTGGTCCCAGCCTCCTGCTTCGGTTCCACTCACAATGGTCTAGGTCTTCCGCTATGGCTCTGCTCGCTTGGATAATTTCAGCCATCTAGAATAGAGCTCACCTGAACCCAACTTCCGGCCTTCTTGAGCAAGCTTTCTCTCCGGCTTCTCATCAACGTCGCACGCCTCCTTCTCGTCTGTCCACGTACTCTTCCGTAGCACCTCGTCCTTCAGATGCACCAAGCCCGTTGGCTCTCTCCCATGTCGTCCTTCTCGCTAACTGCATCTTTTGCCCGATGTCCTATGCTCCTAAGTTCTTGCACACTTATACACAGGGTTAAACACAACAAGACCTAACCTAACTTGGTTGATTACATCAAAACTACATTGGGATACCAATAATCTTCTCCTTTTTGATGTGAGTAACCTAAGTTAAGTTAGGGTCAACTAATCATAAAGTAAAAATAATAAATTTGCAATTATACAATAAAGAGTAGGTTAAACTGTTAAACTACCTCCTCCTGGACTTTAACTATCTCCTCCTAGACTTAATCTTCCCTTCTCCCCCTTTGATCACATAAAAATAGGATACCTCAAAAGTCTAAGGATAACTTTATCAAAAATAAGAAAGTTTAACAAGAAAAAAACTCTGAAATAATTTATAAAGTAAAAAAAATGTGTGAGTCATTTTGACAATAATTTAAAGCGTTATTTAATTATGATTAAATGTTTTATCAGTTAGTCAATTAAATATTTTATTTCATTAATTGGCTCCCAAGCTGTGACGAGGCACTAGGTCTTCTTAGTTATTAGAGCAACAATCACTTTCTAGACAAAGTCTCTTAAGGAAATCAAACATTTAATCTACTCTCTAAAAGCCCTAATTTTAAAGTTTTAATCCAAATATGATTTTAGAACCTAATACAGGTTCCTTCCAACTGGGTTAATTAAGCATTTCTTTAGAATATATTTTTGAAAAAAATTCATAATTTATCCCTTGTGGTAATTAAAATACCATTTCACATTATTATATTTCCTAATATTTTGATTATTTGAGCATGCACGATTTTTCAGGTATTCTATTTCTGCTTTCAATTTGTCATTTTCTAATTTTATTTTTTTTAAGTCTTCTAACAGATAAGATTTATCTAAAATTAATTTCAATTTATTGTTTTCTTTCTCCAACATACAATAGTTTTTTTATAGTAATTTAACAAATTTGAATAACTTATTAGGTGGAGTAGATCGTACCTGACTTACCTTGTTGATCCCATTGTCTGTAGCTCCCCTTGAACTACTGCTTTCTTCCGATGTAGCTCCCCCTTCATCCATGCTCTTGATTCTCATTTCAAACGAGCTTGCTTCATGTTCATTTTCTTGATGACTTGCCATTAACGCAAGTCTAGAGAAGGCCTCAGTCTCTGATTCGGACGACGTTTTGTCCCACGTCACCTTTAGAGTCTTGTATTTGTTCATTTGAATGGGCTTCTTGTTCTTGCCCTTGTCCTTGTTCTTTAATTCAGGGCAGTTGTCTTTAACGTGTCCTTCCTCATTTTAATGTAGCATCTAATTTTTCTTCTCTTTCTACCCTGCGGATGGTTAGAGTTTCTAGATTTAAATAATTTTTAAAAATGTCTTACCATCATTGCAATTTTGTCATTATCGAGAGAGGATTCTGAATCTTATTCATCTATCTTTGCTTAAAGGCAACATTGTGTTTCAGCTCTTTCTTCGAATCTGCACATCTCGTTTCATGAACTTTAAATGTTGAAAATATTTCCTCTAAGGTAACAGATTCTAAATCTTTAGATATATAGTAAGTATCTACTAATGATGTCCACTCTGTAGTTCTAGGAAATGCATTAAGCGCGTACCTTAGCGAATCTCGGTTGCTTACCTTTTCTCCGAGATTCGTGAGTCCAGTGATCAGTTCCTTCATTCTTAAGTGAAGATATGCAACGATTTCTTCTGCTTCCAATTTGATGTTACTTAACTAGTTCCTTAGCAGATCTCGTCTTACGAGTTTGGCTTCGAACTTCCGTTTGTGTAACTCAAGGAACTTCTTCCAAAGCTCCTTTGTTGAGTCGTATGTGCCGATTGGGTTGACTTCTTGTGGCGGTAAGACGCTCAGCAGATGAAACTCTGCTTTACCGTTTGCCACGAAGTCGACCTGCTCCTTTTTCGTCCACTATCTTCTTCCTTGCCTTCAGGTGCTACAAACCTAATTTCATTATTAAAAGCAATTCAAAATTGGTTTTAAAGAATATCTCTATTTCCTTTTTTTAGCTCGTGAATTCCCCCTCAAATTTTGGTGGGCAGATGCTCGATCTGGCCATCTCGTATGCTTCGTTCGGCAATTAGTCCTCCTGAAGCAACCTCACTTTGATAGCACTTGTTAGGGCCCTTGGCAGCCGACTAGAGGGGGTGAATAGCCCCTGCATAAAAACAAAACAAAAAGACCTTTCTTGGATTTATAGCTTTATAAATCTAACACTTGAATAAGTATAATAAAGAAACTAAAAGATAGAGGCACCGAGAATTTACTTGGTTACAACCGGAGAGGTTGTTAATCTAAGGAAGTAAACCACACTAATTTGTCCTTCAGATGGAGAAGCCTCTTTACAGCAATAACAACACAGAATCAGAGAGCTAAACAGAAAACTAAATGCGTACAAGTGTTGTTTTACAGTTTCTTGTTGTTCTTAGCTTCTAGGAGCAAGACTGTTTATATAGCCCTGCTTGGGGCGCCTTGAAGCATTCCAGGCATCTGAAATGGGATAAAAATCTATCCTGACGTAACTGTCAAAAGTCACATTGATATGGATAAAAGTCGGGTTCCGTGCGCCCCAGACTGGTCCGGGGCCCCAACCTGGTCCAAGCACCTCGGACTAGTCCGGGCACCTCGGGCATCAGAAGTCAGCCTTTTGCTGACTTTTAGTCCAGGCCTCCTTCTTTGGTTTCGCTTGCCTCGGTTCGGGTCTTCCGCTCCGGCTTCGCTCGCTTGGGTGATTTTGGCCATCGAAATAGAGCTTACCCGAACTCAACTTTCGGCCTTCACGAGCAAACTTCTGCTTCAGCTTCTCGTCCCTCAGAATCAGTGCTTGCTTCATTCTCGTCCGTCAGTGTACTCTTCCGCAGCTTTTCATCCCTCGGACAGTTGCGTCTTTTGCTCCTCGAGTAATCTTCTGCTTCAGCTTCTCGTCCCTCGAAAACACCTTGAAGCACCGCACGCTCCCTTCTCGTCCGCTGGTGTACTCTTCCGCAGTACCTCATCCCTCATACACATCGAGCCCGTCGGCTCTCTCCCGTGTCATCCTTCTCACTAGCTGCGTCTTTTGCTTGACGTCATGTGCTCCTAAGTTCCTGTACACTTAGATACAAGGTTAAGCATAACAGGACCTAACTTAACTTATTTGATCACATCAAAGCTACCTTGGGGTATAACACTTTAGATATCATAAGGGCTAAATCATAAAATTATCAACAGAATATATCTCTAAGAAATTTTTGATTAACCCAGTTGGAAGGAACCTTTATTGGGTTCTAAAATCATGCTTGAATTAAAAAATAATTATGCATGTTTTATTTTTAATTTTATTGCATATTCTTGCTAAAGAATTATCAAATAAATTGTTCTACATAATTTCTGTTAGAAATTAAAATTAATTTTTTCGAGAAAGTAAATTACATTACTCATCTATAGATTTTTTTTAAAATTTTTTTGACTATTGCATTATTTTTATATGAATTTTTTAACAAAATTCGTATTCTTTGATTTAAAAATATCTTACAGTGCTATTTTTGTAAAATTTATTTTTCTGTGAAACTTTATCTTTTTCTCTATCTACGAAAATTTTCCTGAAATTCTTTTATCGTTGGTGAACTTTTTATAAATTATTTATCCAAATACAAATTTATAACATGATTTTTTTAAAAAAATTCAATTCTCTAAAATTTATTTTTTTTTGGAAAATTAGTTACTATTGTACATTCTCATAAAATATTTCATGATTTTTCAAAGGTTAATAACTATTTTTAATTATTTTTTTTTGGAAAAGATGTATTTACGCTGAAATGAATTTATTTCTACTTAAAATATCTTAATCCAATATTTAAAAGTTCATTCTTTTAGATATTAGTTAGTTTTTGTTCAACCCTTAGACTCTATTTTACATTTATTTCAAGTTATGTATATGGAAAACCCTTATTTTTAATGTGATCAAAGGGGGGAGTAAGATTAAGTCTAGAGGGAGGGTAATTTATTTATTTTTTTTACACATTTTATACTTGCAAAATAAAATTACCTTACTGTTATTTATGTTGCATTTACCCTAACTTAATTTGTGTTGCTCACATCAAAAAGAGTGAGATTGTAAGTACCTCGAGGTGATTTTGATGTGATCAACCAAATCAAGTTAGATCATGTTATATTTTGATGTCATGTGTCTAAGTGTGAAGGAACTTATGAGTACAGAAAATCGAGGGAAAGATGCAGCTAGCGAGAAGGATGGCACGGGAGAGAGCTAATGAGCTCGGTGTGTCTGAGGGACGAGGTGTTGCAGAAGAGTACGCTGACGGACGAGAAGAAGACACATGACGTTTTCGAGGGACGAGAAGCCGAAGCGGAAGGTTGCTCAAAGGCCGGAAGATGTGTTCGGGTGAGCCCTATTCTAGATGATCGAAATCACCTAAGCGAGCTAAGTATGCTGGTGGATGAGAAGGAAGTGCACGACGGTTCTAAGGGACGAGAAGCCAGAGTGGAAGGTTGATCAAAGGCCAGAAGATGGGTTCGGGTGAGCACTATTTTGGATCGTCAAAATCACCCATGCGAGCAGAACCAGAGCGAAAGACCCGGACCCAAACGAGTGGAATCAGAACGGAAGACCTGGACCAAAAAGTTAACAGAATGACTCAGAACCCTTCCGGGCTCCCGAACCAGAAATTCTATCATATCACGACGTGACACGATCCATTACGACAAGGATAAAATTCTATCTACATCCAAGCACCTGGAACCCTTCTAGGCGCCTCGATCAGGGCTATAATATAGTCCTGATCCCAGAAGCTAAACAACACTAAAAAAAGATAGAGAATAACACTTGTAAACTTTTTACCTTTTGTTTAGCTTTGTATTCGAGTGCTTTAACTGTTGTAAGAGGTTTTTCCTCCGGAAGGAGATTTTTAATGAGCTTTACTTATCTTGGATTAACAACCACTTAAGTTGTAACCAAGTAAATGATCCGCTTCTTTCTTTCTTTAATTAAGTTTCTTTTTACACAAGTGTTTTTTAATTTAGCTTGAAGAGACAAGAAAGGTTTTATTTTTATTTCAGGCTATTCACCCCCCCCCCCCCTCCCTCTAGTCGACCACCAAGGGACCAATACTATGCTGAGGATCTACGCCCAGAAAGCTTACTAGTTGAATTTAGTTATATATATATGGGTAAGATATGTTCAGGGGATCTAAGCCCGGGAAGCTTACCATGGAATTAGTTATGCATGTATGGGGAGGATATGTTCCAGGGATCTAAGCCCAGAAAGCTCTCCAAGTATTGATCCAAGGAAATCCTACGCTCTGGGGAGCTTACCAAGTTGCGATTCAGGTACCATGTACCTTGTTCTAAGGTTTAGGTGTGGGTACCTTTTGTCCGGGGAGCTTCAAGGCTTGATCCAGGGATCCTTTCCCAAGTAGCTCGCACTATGGGTAAGATATACTCCAGACGAGCCCAGGAAACTTGTACCATAGTATCAGTTTAAGTATATATAGGTAGGGGTGTCCGTTCCAAGGTTCAGATCCCTACCAATTATGATAGGAGCAAGGGGATGGGTAAGATATGTCCCAGACAATCCCGAGAAGCTTACCTAAGAAATCAGTTAATTTTATGTATTTGACGGTGGTATGATCCGGGGACTTGCACCCGGGGAGTGCGCCAAACCATGAAGGCTTATGTTCATGCTTATGTTCACGTGCATGTTTATGTTATGTATGTTCATGTTCATGACTATGCTCTTATGCTCATGTTCATGTTTATGTTCATATATGTTTATGTCTATGACTAAGTATGTTCATGCTCATGCCTATGCTTTTATGTTCATGGTTAGGTGTATGTCCTTACATGTAATATGTTTACATTCATGCTGTAGTATGCCTATGCAAGGAAAATACTTGAATATGAATGAAGATTTAGTTAGGCATGTTTTCCATTATGACACATGGATATATGAATTAATTAATACATAATATGGTTTGAATGTACTCAGTTTCTCGACTCACAAATTCTAACTATTTCAGATAATGAGATGAATGGGGTAGGAGATGTTGACGAATGTGTAAGCTCAGGACAATGGCAGTACAACCCGAAGATCTTCCAGTTTAATTTCCGCATAGTTAAATATTTTCCTTTGAAGAATAAATTCTGGAATTGTATGACTATTACACAAGGTTGCTAGTAGTTAATGTTTTAAGAGCTATTTATGTATTTTAGTTAAATTGAGATCTGGGACGTCCATATATATATATATATATATATATATATAAACTAGGGACATTACATTGAAAGAGTAATAAGAGTTCAAGAGGTAGGTCACCAAATGTAGTGGACTATCAAGCTGATTACGACTTTTCTCATCAATAATATCAATAAGCGGATAATAATGAAGCTCTTAATTTTTAAATGTCACTTTAATCCCCTCTCTCGTTCTAAGTAATTCTCTATATACAAAACTCATAGATGACTTCTTATCCTCATCAACAAGACAAAGCAAGAGTGGTATTATATGTCGTCTTCCCCTTTGCACTCTTTGAATTTTTGTATGCATTCCATTCTTCACTAACAACCATAGCTCTTAGTTCACTTTTCTTCTCCATCAAGTTTTACAAAGTTAGAAAAAGTAGTTGCAAATTGTATTATTCCTGACCTCACTATGTCCTTTTGTAGTAAACTTTCTCATAATTGATAATGTCTTATGATGTGCATAAATAAAGGCTGTCAAACACTTTGCCTTCTCAATCATCCCTTTGAACTTAGGTTGGTTTCCAATTCCTTGAAGCATAAGATTTATTATGTGAGTTGCACATGAAGTCCAAAGCATATGTGGTCTCTTCTCCTTCAACAAATCTTTTGCCACCATATTATTCGAAGTATTGCCCATTACCACTTGAACTATACTTCTTAACTTCTTCAATGCACTTATCCACATATTCAAATATATAATTACCGGTGTGTACTTCATTTGATGGTCTCTAGAAGAAAAGAAAGTTGTACCTTCTTTATAATTGACACACAAATTCATGATACTTTTTCTTTTCTAGTTAGTCCAAGTATCGGTCAAAATTGAGCAATCATTCAAAAACCAATCTTCTTTTTGCTTCTTTAATAGACTTTTAGTTTTATCTACCTCTTCCTTCAATAAGAGCTCCCTTAATAGGTATTGAGTTGGAGGACGATAACCCAAGCTAAATTGACCAACCACTTCTGCAAACCTCTTGAAGCTATCATTGTTAATGACATGAAAAGAAATATCGAACTTGTACACCCATTAAACTAAATATTGGTGCGCACTATGTGTCATTTACTTCCAAATATTTTTGTTGTTGTTTTGTCTTCTTACTTCCGCTTAATGAAGAATCGGAATCAATGACAGATACAAATCGGTCCATAGGGCCAAGAGTAAGCGGGTTTCTTCTGGTCCCTAGACTTCCTTTGTCTTTTTCATATTCTTCAAGAACAATTTCTTCTCTCACCTCCATTTCATTCATTTTTTTTTTGTTTTTGCTTCTTCAATGGTATTTTTATACTTCACTTTACCATCATATGAAGACTTCTTACATGAGGTATCATTTTCCTTGATACATGCAATATGTTGTTTAGTCTTATAAATTCCGCGTTAGTAATTTTTCTACACAACTTACATTTCAACTTATCCAAATTTTTAGGATCCACCAAGTCTGTAAATTGTAAGATCGAAAAGCTTTCTGATATCTCCTCTCAATGGCATGATATTGTCCACTTTGGGCCTAGGCCCTCATGGCTTTGCTCTTGGACTCTCCCTAAAAGACCTCATTCCAATGAAGATATATTTTCTCTTTATAAACCCATGATCTTTCTCATGTGTTTTACAATGTGGGACTATGTTTGCAACCTTGTAAACCCAACAATCTCCCCTCAAACAAAGGATCACATGCTTCCCAAGTTCGATCCTCGACCCACCAGGTCTTCCTGCCCTTCGATCAAGGTTTCACCACATGGTTCGATCTTGGATCATGGCTCTAGCTCATGCTTCTTCCGGCCGCATGAATTCTAAACAACCGAAATAAGAATTCAAATAGGAAAAATAAGAATATATGAGCATGTATCTTGGTTTTATCGAGAACATGGCATAAGGAAATAATAATACATAAACATAATGACAAAGAACCTAATTGAAGAGTCATATATTTATCCTTTAGCATCGTCTGGAAGATCTTGTGGAAGAAGAAGCAGTGGAAAGGAAAAAAAAAAGGTAGGTCTTCCAAGGGACTTAGGGGATGACGATGCCGAAAAGCTTTAGGTCAATGGGGAACTAAAAACTCTGCCAAGATGATCCCCTAAGTCCTTGGAGACCAATCTTATATATAGTGGACATCTATTATCAACCCATCGATGATAATATATGTGAAACTATAAGTCTATATATATACTGAACATCTATTATCAGCATATAGATGATAATAGATGCGTGACTAATGGTTTTACACATACATGTTCTACATCCAATAACCAAACTCAATAAGCACAAGTTAGGTCATTTTAAAGGGTTCAGATCGTATTCACATATGCAACTTACAAATAAGCTCACCTAATAGGGATAATTATATCCAACATAAATTCCTACCCAACATCATTCGAATTATTCTTCAAAGGGGTATCAATCTCTGGTATTGAATTAGATGTTTCAGAAGATATAGTATCTGATATTTTACCACTCTACTAAAAAAGCATCAATATTAATTTTAAAAAATCATTTGAGTTAAGCAATGCTTATCAAACAATTAAAAAAAAATCAATTATCAATTTAAACCTTCAAACCCAAATCAAAGAGTGAACCGACATCACCTCACTCAAAGACAACATAGGGATTTTTTGTTGATTTTAGAATGAAACAAGCAAATGCATCAATCCACAACAAGTTCGAGAACGAAAAATGGCTAAACAAAAATTGACTACATGGAGAGGTGGTGTCGAGGTGAGGAGAAAGATGTCTAGTCTAAGCTAGTGTCGTGGTTGTCAAAGTCACATAGGAGAAGGGGCTAGTGTTGTGATTGTTGAAGCCTCTACAAAGGAAAGGGCGTTGGGTAGAAGCGAGGAGGAGCCAACGACGAGAGCGACGGAATCATCTTGAGGGTGTCCTCTCGGCGCCGATTGTCAAAGTCGCAGGAGACAAGCGTCGAGCAGAAGCGGCCCGTGAGAAAGTGTGAGGAGTTGAGAAAACGTGAAGAGATACATATTTAAGAATTTCATTCTCTTCCCTTTTTAATTTTTTAATGTTTTAATTTTCTTTTTTTTAATAAAGTTTTTTTCAGATAAAATCAGAATAAAAAAAATTAATCCGCCGCCCACGCCTAGACGATCGATTAATGCAGCGACACTTAAAGGCATCACCTATGCAAAAGGCGAGGCAGTGACCAGGCCACCCATTTGTCTAGGCGAGCAGGCGGTGCCTTTTAGAATGCTGATTTTTTTAATCTATTTACCATGTCAATAAAAGTTTATTGATAAACATTGTTCATAATCTTTATTCTTCAACATTGTCTACTATATTGTTCATCAACCGTTCAAAATCTCTATTAATGAACATCAATAGTCATGTGCCTATGGCTTGTGTATCTATATGAACCTCCCTCTATATCCGTGGGTCCGACACTATGAGGGCCGCTAAGATAGCGAATTTACCTTTTATTAATGAACATTAATAATTTGAATATGTATGTGTTCAAACTTATTTATTTAATTTAACAAATTATTTAAATTTATTTATTGATTAACAATATGCATATTAAACTTAATATAAATAACTTTTTATTAAATTAAACATCAAATTTATTCACGAACGATCCAATATATATCTTCGATATACAACCTCACTCTTTCTCTCTCTTTTTAAAGCATAACCTTAGATGGACCAACCCTTCATAGTTAATGTTGCCTTTATTCAGTCAAATAGAATTAAATTATATGAAATATCATGATTCTCAAGCTAACACTCTCTCCTATTACGATTTATTATCAGGTTTTTTTTTAATCCAAATATTTGAGCGCCCAATTAGTCCTCAAAGTGAACGATTAAATTGGAAAAATACAGATGGATTCTGACACAAGTTCGAACTCCGCGTACATTTGAAAATATCCCATGTAAATTTTAAATCCTCCCATTAACACTATATATTTATAGTGTGTTCCTTTGCTTTGTAGGGTCGGCGGACGATAAGATTGGTGATAAATAAAAAAATTATTTTTTATTACCATTATAAACAATATAAATAGAAATTTATAATATTCCTTTTTTTTCTTCTTATTTTTCCTGATTTAATTTATCTCTCTTATTTTTTCCTCAACTAAAAATGAAAAGACGCGATAAAGGCTTGTAGGTAGTTTTAGGTATGTTGCTACCGCTGTTTTTCTTGGGGCCTAAAATCGAAGTCTCGCCAGGGGAATTCGTAACCTTCGGCAGCCTCTCTTCCCTCCGGCGAACGTTCACTGCGCTTAGGGTAGAGCAGGCGCAGCAACTCTCTTCTTCATCTGCATCGCCAAGCTACCCTTTGCTCAGCCGATTCCCCTGCTATTGGGTTCACCTGCGAGTAATCCTCGCGCGCTGATCTCTTCTCGCTATCAGAAGGTCCTTTCTTAGGCTCTTCACCACTGATTATCTTCTCTTGTCGTTCTTTGTTTACTCGGTAATGTTGAACTTGAGCTCTTGGGGATCTTAGTTAATGGTTGCCTGTGGGTGGGAAAGTTGCTCTTTTTTTGTCTTCTTTGTTGTAGTGTTTTAGGGCTTTGTTTCTGAGGTGATGGTTCTTGGTGTTAGGGATTCTTGGTGATCTGTTTTCTCCCTTGTGATCGGCAGTTTTGATGGATATACATTGTTTCTTTAATTCTTTCAGTTGTCAGTTAAACTTCGAATTGTAGAGCATGTTTTCCTTTTAATTCTGTCTATTGCTGGTTCAGGATAGATTCTAAACATGAGCCGTGTCTTTCAAGAGAAGAATATAAGTGATCAATATAATTGTTTGGATAGATGGGTGAAATTATTTCATCTGCTGTATGATTTTAGATGAGAATGATGGTGGATTTAAGGTCAGTAACCCTCTTCTTTCGGTCAGAGAATCTCCTGGAATTTGATTTCTAGGGTTTCTTTAGATTGCAAAATGTTACTTCTGTTTACAGACTGCGATTGAATTGTGATTCCTTATCTGAGAAAGGTCGAGGTGAGCATCATAAAGAAAATTTGTAAATGTTAACCACAGAGTAAACACCTTGACTCTCCCGACCACACGTGATCTGCTTGTCAAGTATGCACCGAGGATGGCAATCACTTCCTACTCTGGGAAGAATATGAAACATAGAAAAGGGGGAAAAAACTGTCCCAAGAAACAAAGGTAACATTGATCAAAGGTATGCTCTACTGAAGCCCTCATCAACTCGACTTTTTGATTCCTAGGGTTTCTTTAGATTGCAAAATGTTTCTTCTGTTTACAGACTGCGATTGAATTGTGATGCCTTATCTGAGAAAGGTTTAGGTGAGCGTCATAAAGAAAACTTGTAAATGTTAACCACAGAGTAAACACCTTGACTCTCCCAACCACACGCGATCTGCTTGTCAAGTATGCACCGAGGATGGCAATGACTTCCTACTCTGGGAAGAATATGAAACATAGAAAAGGGGGAAAAAAAACTTTGTCCCAAGAAACAAAGGTAACAGTGATCATTGGTATACTCCACTGAAGCCCTCATCAACTCGACTTTTTGATCCACCATAACATGTTTTTTCTGATTTAGGCATCAAAGGATTGACAGCTATCAATGTTCATCCTTAGTCTGCAAGCTAACATTGTCCAATATGGGGAACCAACCAAACTTTTCTAGATCTTCTCATTGAAGAATAATAATTAATACATTATTCTTGGAGGCTATTTAAACTACAACCTTTACTCCAGAACTAACAAACCCTGTGATGCTGAAGCTATATTTCTCATTGGTTGTGAAATGTTGACGTTATTTTATGATTTCTGTTAGGTAAATTGACTTATAGATCTCATCTTCATCATCCAATCATGTTGGTCCTAACTAATTGGGTGTGCCTCTATTGAAACTTATATGACTAGTAATATTTAGATCTTCTAAATCACTTTTAGTTACACATTTATTTGTGCGATTGTTAGGAAACATGTATTAAAATTAATTTAATAGAGATGGGAATGTTAAGACGGTTACATTATTGGATAGGATAAAATAAAAGGTATAGGAACATGTTCAAAGGTGATAATAAAAGATTCTATAGGTAGAAATATTGAATTGATTAGAGTGGAAATTGGAAGGGGTAGAGGGAGAACAAAAAAAAATAGCTTAATAAAAAATGTGTTAATTGATTTAAGAATGACTAGTGATATAGCATTTCATTGAGCTCAATGGTATGGGCGGGATAAGATTCATTAGAAAACCCTAAATAGTTGGTACAAACACCAGTAATGATAGCCATGCTGAGTTGTTTGACTCTTAAAGCGTCTCATTCCCTATATGTACAAGCCTCAAATGGAAACAGGCTGTCTATGCCTCAAATGAAGACACTAGAGACATTTTTCAAGTTCATTTATTCAATAGTTGATACCACTTTGGTGTCACTAACATTAGATACTTCAATATTGTCTGTTCAGGACATGCAACAACAACAACAATACATATCTTATTAGGTGAGGTTAGCTATATGGATAATGTCATTGGGCTCTGTCCCTTATTATATAATTATCTATATTTAAATAAATTTAATACTGTTTTTATCATTGTTAATTAGGTCTTCTTTGGTCTTCGACTTCTTTCCTTAATCTGCATATTTATCATAATTTCACATCGCTTAATTAGATCATTTATTGGTCGTCTAAGTGCATATCCGTATCATCTTAAACATGTTTCTCGGTGTTTTTCCTCAATAGGTGAAATCCTGACTTTCTATAATGTTTTCATTTCTTATCCTCTCCATCCTCATATGTCCGCACATCTACCTTAATATCTTCATCTTTGCGACTCATCTTCTACTTGTATGCTCGAGTCATAGTCCAACATTCAACTATATATAACATAGCATGTCTAACTGTCATTTTGTGGAACTTTTCTTTAAGTTTTAGAGGTATTTTAGGATCATAAAGAACACCTCTCTTCCATTTTAATCATCCTGCTTGTATTTTAAGTAAGATATCTCTTAATCCCTTCATTCTTTTGTAAAAACGATCTTAAATATTTAAAGCTCTCGGGTACAGATAACTCATCATCTCCTTTTGTTCAATACATGCAATGTTAAGAAACTTCTTGAATTACTTCTTCTGTTGGTTTAACAATTGCAATTTTCAAATGAAATGGAGGTAATGAAAATTATAGTGATGGCCATGACATTCTACTTTACCTTCCCAAAAGAAATCTCACTTCCATGGTGTGCAATATCAAAATTGCTGTGATATTTTTATTTTCTACAGATGTGTTTTTGTTTGTTCTCTTGAGCATTCCTTTCCCTATCTGAGGTACCTGATAAAATATTTTATATGCTTTCCTTTTAGTGGGATTGAGGGAAAATTGATTTGATTTTGACATCTTCTCTTGCTAGAGCTTGGCATTTACAGTGTTAGTGGGTAATGGAGGTGAAATAGGAATGCTGAGATGGAGTACAATCTTCCCTTTCAGAAGCACTCACATAACTTATTGCACATTGTAGGTAGGGACTAGAAAGTTTTTTTTTTCAAATTGAAATAAGTTATAAACTTATAGGAATATTTTCACCTGAACTTTCTTTTTCTTCTACAATTGAGACAAGTAATGCAAAGTTAATGATCTGATCTATTGTGAAAAAAGTCCAAGATAACTAAACCAATCTATATGTAATGCAGACAAGGAGTCAAAGTTTTGAAAAGTTTTAGATGATTCATAAGGAATTGACTTAAATTTTGATTTTGGAATTTGGTTTCTTAGGTTTCTTTAATGATTCAAAAGAAAGCTTGAATTGATTTTGGTGTTGCATCAATATGTTTTTTCTTACTAACAATGGGATGACTTTTACTATTAAACAAGCATGTATTGGTGCTTATTTCTTGTTCTTTAAGGTCATGCAAAGTGAGAAGCTTGTGGCAATTTTCGCAAGTCACTTGAGTTTTAGGTAATTGAATGAAATAAATATTTTCATGAACTCCTCACCACTTTGAAGAGAGGAAATAAGATGTGGTCATCAGGTTACTCTACCTAGACCAGCATAATAGAGTTGGGTGTGAGAATTAGAGTGACAAAGTCATCCAAACTCATCTGCTGCCATGTTATCAAAATAAGAAAAGTAAGTTGCTTTCTTTTCTCTGTTTATCTTGAAACAAATATGTTGCTTATATTTCACCCGTCTTTCTGTCATTTTTTCTTGCTTATGACTTCTAGAAGAAGTTATTTGCTGATTGAGTTTTCTAAAATTGGCAAATCTTATTCTATAAGATCAGGCACGATATATGAAAGTATAAGTACCCCGAGTTAATTTTGATGTTGATCAACCGAGTTAAGTTAGGTCATGTGCGTTTGATGCCTTGTATCTAAGTGTGTAGGAACTTAGGAACAAAGAAATCGAACAGAAGACGTAGCGAGTTTGAAGGATGACACGAGAAGAGAGCCGACGAGCTCGGTACATCTGAGGGACGCAAAGTTGTGGAAGAGTACACCAGTGGAGCGAGAAGGAAGCGCGAGATACATTCGAGGGACGAGAAGCCATGAGGAAGACTGCTCGCGGAGAAGGTCAGAGTTGGGTTCGGGTGAGCTCAACTCTGGACGGCCGGACCACCGCCTAAAGGAGCGGAGTCAGAAAATGGTCATCTCGAAAGTTGACCATTTGAGGTGCCTCTGATTGAACGGAGGCACCCTGATGACTTGAAGACTCGAGGTGCCTCAGATAGCTTGAGGCACCACACCTCAAATGGCCAAAGAAGTTGCTTCCGCGTATGGGACTCGAGGCGCCTCCGATGAACCGAGGTGCCTCCAAAGAGTTGGAGCTGTTGCCGAAGGGATAAGCCGTGGAGTCCAACTCAGCCTAACCAAAGTGCTTCCAATATGCCAGAATAGTTGAACGTTGGCAGCTATAAGGATAAAGTTTATCCAATTGGAGGCCCCTCTAAGCATTCGAGCCGCCTCCGAAGTGCCACATCAACAGCAGTCACTTTTGACCAATGGGCTATAAATAGAACCCTAAAGCCAGTTGTAATGCAAAACACTGTATTCAATTTTGTAATTCGTATTGCGCTTTCAACTGTTATAAGGGGCTACTCCGCCTCCGACTTTGTCGAAGAAGGAGCTTGATAATGCTTTCCAAAGTCTTGGATTAATAACCACCCAGATTATAACTAAGATTAACGTCTACCTCTTATTTTAATCTATGTTATTATTGTTTTTTATTCATTAGAGTGTCCTTGCTAAGTAGCAAGAGAAACAATTTGCAGGCTATTCACCCCCTCTAGCCGGTCCAACCAATCCAACCGAAAGATCTAGAATATAGAAGGAAACATAAGAAGAGTATGATCATAGTCCAATTATTTTTAAATGATGCTATTTATGATTCCATTTAGAAATTTATCCTTGATTATGGTAGTATCAGTCTCCTTGAAGTTTTATAAGAATAAACTTTTTTTATATTAATTTGGATAACTTTCATAGTGGTTATTCTTTATTTTTTGTGAAATTTGGTTATAAGATGCAAATGCATACTTATTAAATTGCTTCCTCTAATACTTTTCATAGTTGTATGCTACTGGTAGCTTTTGGATACCTTTTCATTGTGATCGTTAGTACTTAGTTAGTATATGACCACCTAATCTTGTGCACCTTTTGGAGCCTGTGTTTTCAAATCTCAAGTTTCACTGCTAAGTAGATAGTTTTTCTCTGCCCTTATGAAATTATGTTACATTTAGTTCCTTTATACAAATTCCTTGATGAGTTTCAACAAATTCATGGGAACTATATACTTAAACTCTTTATGTGCATCAACAATGTCGGTAATTTAATTGTAAATGTATTTGGCAATTCTTGGAAGACAAACCCTTGGTTGTTTACTTGAATGAATGGGCAAAAAAGTTGGTGGATTGTGTCAGAGTGATTGATGATACAATGGATGAAGGTGATGCAAGTCCATGTTAGTCCATTCTCCCAAGTAAATTTTGTTCCCATTCTCCCTGTTCTTCCTATCTTTCCACTTAAATTAAGCCTAAGTTACAATAAGAAACTCTTATCTATGATCAGTCTAAGATGATTCAACTAAAAAAGCAATGGCAACTTCATATCATAGTTTCACAACTTAAATGTATAATTCCAATATTGACCAATATCAATATTGGGTTGGCATCGATAAATATTCATGCTAATAGTGCTACCATGTGTTAGTTGGTGTTGTTTAGAACCAATTGAGATAGGAATATTTTCTTCCTATGACTCATCCTTTCAATTCATCTGCCAATCATGGAGAGGAAATAAAATACTAAATGCTTCCATATCCTATACCAACCAGAGCAATAGAAGTAAAAAAGGTGCAATGCTTTCAAGTTGGAGAAATTAAGATGCTTCCATATCCTATATATTTCATACGGGAACATATTCCAACTCTTGTTATTCTAGATACTATGAGATGAAAGTTCATTTTGAGTTGATTTCAGGACTCTTTAAAGCATTTTGAGTATTGACAGGCATGATGAAATTGGATTTTTTTTACTTGGAAACTGAAACTTTTGAATGCAATGATACTTTAAATGTTACTCCAGGTCGATAATAAGGTGTCATTTTGGGCAAAAGGAAACAAAGGTCTTAGGAAATTATTAGTTTTTTCTTGGAGTGTTAGCTTTGAATAGTTGAACCTGGTAACACCGATCCTGGGGCGACCGGCCTGACCCTAACCCTACAGAAGTTTCCCACCTGCTGCCAAGGTGTTAACTTTGAATAGTGGTTAAATGGGTGGAAGCTCTAGTAATGAATCTCGAGAATGGGTGATGGAATTGAGAATAAAACTATCTCAGATTTTCTCAAAGCGGTAGATTGCAAAATCAGAGAGAACACATTTTTTATGCTAGAGAAATGTTAAAACTTATGTTGGGTTTACTTGGATGGAGAGTTAGGAAAGGGAAGGAGAGAAAATGGTTCGCAAAAGTGCACATGGAGATCCATCACTTTGTATACATTTTAATGCCATTTTCATTCATCCGCTTTTTCCTACTATCTTTCCTTCCAAGTAAAACCCATCTTTAGGATTTGTATCCCAGAGGACAGAAGCACTTTCTGCTGAAAGGCGTGAGAATCAAAACGCTAAAATTATCCATCTGCCATTTGCCCACATCATACTTAGGAGGAAAGGATCCAAAATTTTTTTCCACAGGCTCAATTTTTTGCCCCATAATTCATCCACCTGAAATCAAAGCAAAAGCTTGATTCCATTTTCTTCTCTCCCCCTCCCATCCTCTTTTCCACATTTTCCTCCTAAGTAAACTGGTTCATAAAAGATCAATGTTTTACATCAAAGATTACCAGTTAGGAAGAACAGTAGGCCATTAACAACTTCAGCAGTTTGTTGCAGCAAACGAAAGCTGGAAATGTTTCTAGTTTCTAGTTTCTGCAACATTTGAGTTGTGGATGAGAAGATTTTGCTGAGTATCAAAGGCACTGAATATAAATGGTTCCAAGGATGTATGTCAAAACTTTGGCTAAAGCTGAAGAGTTAAGCTGCAAAGGTGAATATGGTAGAGTAAAAGAGAAGAGGAAGTGATGCAAAAAGTCAGGCATGTCAGAATGGGATGCTTGGAACTACTATGGATGCATAACACACTTTTCTCCGCAGTTTACACATAATGGGAATGCTTTCAGATTCATTTTCAGTTGCATTTGTTGTTATTTCAGTGCACTTGTATGCATAGGTTTAGGATTCTCAATACTTATTTTCATTTTCCTCCTTGTGGAACAGGCATCTTTATCCTCGAGATCATGACGAACCTTTCTTTTGATCATTCTTTTTTCAGCTAAAGATGGAAGAGTTTATTACTATTATTATTTAGAGGAATCTGAAGAGGTACTATTATTACTATTCTTTTTTCAGCTAAAGCTGCAAAGGAGGAGAATATGGTAAGGCAAACGGGATGTATGTGTGAAGCAGCGATGCCAAAAGGCATATCAGAATGTGATACTTAGAACTATGATGGATGAATAACATGCACATACTTTTCCACAGTTACAGGTGACAGGAATGTTTGCAGATTCATTTCAGTTGCAATGCAAAAAGGCATGTTAAAATGTGGTAGAACTATGCTGGATGCATAACAAATTTTTCTCCACAGTGTACACATGACGGGAATGCTAGCAGATTCATTCCAGTTGCATTTATTGTTACTTTGGTTCTCAATACTTATTTTCATTTTTTTGCCCTTGCGGAGCAGGCATCGTTATCACACTCCAAGATTATGGAGGTTCCAGTGGAACAGGCATATTTATTATGCTCAAGATTATGGAGAACCTTTTCTTCATTTTTTAAGATTCTCAAAACTTATTTCCATCCTTTACTTTGGGCAGTTTTATTACACTAGAGATTATGGAGAACCATTTCCTTTGTTATTATTATTTTTGAAGCTTAGATTAATTTGTTCATTCTTTGAACTGCAGAGTTTCTGATGGCAAGTTAGAACTCAATGTTACTCTGAGGATGCAGGTGGATTAGTAAAGCCTTGTGAGTTCACAGAAACTCAATCCATTATTGCCAGGTGCCAGAAAGCAAAATTAGACAAACTTCCATACATTGAAAATTTACTACAAAAAAGGCCAGAGTTCAGACACCAGCTTGCATGATCTACATACATACGTCTCAAAACTATACAAACACAGTTAATTAGCCAACGGTTGTCAGGCATTCGAAGCTACCAGCTCTTGCAAAAGAGGACCTTATTTCATCCTGGCATCTTCCAATAGGATTACCATTTTCAAGCCCTCCTGATGCTTTGCCTCTGTGTTTGCAAATGCTTGTACATTTTTCACAAACAAATCTTGCAGGCGGGTCCTCTGAATCATCAATTCCAGCACACCTGGTGTGATGCCAGACTCCACAGACATCACAGGCCATCATCCTCTCTCCATCATCATCCTTGGCGCCACAAGAACAATCAACAATCCAGTTGTCCAACCCTCGTTCCTTTCTGTATTGCCCAAGGTTTTGGTTGTTGCCATCGCATCTTCCTCTGATCTGAACCATCCCACGTGAGCCAAACAGAGTCTTGATTGGGGTCACATCACTAGCTGCTTCATAATTGACTAGTTGCTCAACTTTAAACCTTTGGAATATCAAATAAGTCTCTTGGAATGCTTTTGTAACCTCTTTTTTTAGGTCAAAAATGGTGGCATCCACTGGCATCACCAAGAGTTCTGGTGGTAGGACAATGTAATCATCTGGATAGTCAACTAGTTCAACATGACACCATAGAGCCATGACAAATGGATTTGTCGGCAACAGGTTTAACACAGGCTCATCATAGTGCCTTATAAGTTGCTTGCAGTCAAGAAGCTTAAAGGCAGAATTGAGAGCAGCTTCTCTCACGGTTTTAGGCCTGTAAGGCTGCATGGTAATTGGATTGAGCAAACTGTCATACAAGAATCTAAGGTCATGGACGAGCTGCCCTCTAGACAGTCTGGGAAGACAAGGAGTGGCAGTCGACTGGTAATTTGTTGCTTCGAGCCTGAAATTTACAATGACACAATGCCACTTATTTCAGATGTAACAGAACGGAGTACGCTGCCAACTGCAATATGATAGAGCTACAAGATTTATTTGAAATTACCTGTATTCAATTGTCTTTGAATCCAGATTGTAGCGAGCAACTATGGATCCATTACTGACATGTTCTCCAACGATGGCCTTGAGGCAATAGTCAAGAAGTTCCGGTGGCTTGATGGCATGACAAGAGGCCCGTCTAAGGGCACGCCAAGTCACCCATTGAGGGCCCACAACAGCTCGAAGAAACTTAATTACAGTTGCCTTAGCTAAGTCCACTTGATCCCTCGACCAAGCACAAAGAGCTCCAACTGCAGCCACTTCTGCAGATTTGTGTCCAGCAGGAGGAACGTGTAGCAGCTGCATGAGATAGCAGAAAAGGTCTCTGATGGTCAATAGTTGACAGTCCGAGAGGCTACAATACAAGCTAATAGTGTTCTGCAGCTGTGTCCGGGGGAATCTAGTGCCAGAAAGGAAGATAGAAAGTTGCAGACTGGAAAGGGTGTCGACGGCCTTCTGATATGACTCGGCAGTGAGAGCAAAGCTGCCAGTGCCAAACTTATACCCCCAATTCCCGTACCAAGGATGACCAACGGTGACAGCGTGGAGGAGGCGGTAGTCCATCCCATGTTTCTTGGATATATCCATGACGCTCACCTTCCTGTTAGATAAATAATTTGGTCATATCCAGATAGATACATGTAACATAAATTAAGGTAATAAATCAATCTTCCACATCAAAACTGCTATAGATGTAATCATATTGAGTACGTTGTTAAGGTGTCATTAATGCACCACCAACTAGTTTACTTTCACAATGAAACACTAATGAAATTGCATTAAATCCCAAGATTTGCTTTCACTAATGAAACACTAAGGTCTAATGTGCTAGATAGGACGATTGAACAAACCTGACATGGAGCATTTTGCATAGGCGATCCCAGAAGCTCATAATATTGAACCCTGTTAAATATTTAGAACCTCCTTCCCTGCCGTTTACTCTGAGAAGATGGCCATACCCATTAGCATGCACTATACCATGCAGCAAGTGCGTATAATCCTGCAACAGCAGGCATGCCCAGCTTTCATAGCTGTCATAAGTTATCTCACAACTGCATGAGAGACACCTGTAACATGAATTCATATAAGAATTCAAGTCCACATCACCAAAATATTTCATCTGAAATACCGTAAGGCATCAAGTACAAAGTAGCAAAGAATATCATGGTAAAAGAATCATAAATGAACCTCAAAATATTATCACTCCAAAGTTTTTTTATTAGAATTTTTTCTACAACATCAATCAACATCATCGATTTACATCAGTATACAAAACACACACACGCAAGTAAATTTCCACAAAATCTAACTTTATTAATATGACAATGAGTATATGGCTAACATGCCTAGCCATTGACAATATGCTTTTGTAGCTCTAACTTTTATCAATACGTTCTTTGTTAGCTAAGCATGTACACAGTTAGAAAGAATACACTCGATATGTAGACTGAACCACAAAAGATATGGTACTCACTCGCATAATTGTCCTTCACAAAATCTAGATTGGTGTTTCAGATATTCAGAGAAATCTTCTTGGAACGCAACACCAAGCATAAAATAAGTATAAAATGATAAGCAATATTAGCATGCCTAGATGGCCAACAAAATCATTATACAGCCAGAAAAAATAGACAGGACGACAATATGATTTCCCCATGAAAATTAATCCATCTTTAACATCAATATCAAATGTTTCAACCATATCAGCACACTTAATATAAATTGAATCAATCTGGGGAAAAAAAAATTAGAATGTGCTCTTGGCCATTGATGAAGCCAAGTACAGCTGATAAACACAGCAGTTAAAAATATATGCAGTACTTAAAGCAAGCACATCCCGTGAAATGTTTAGATTTGGTTTGAAAACACTGTGAACTGCTAATTTTGCCTAGAGTATAATTTCCAGTGACTAAAAGTTTGGACTTGTCGTCTCCCAACTTCCCTTGAACTTAATAACACTACATTAAAAGCTCAATTGCCATTCAACTTTCATTATCATGCATAAAATTGAAGGTCTAAGTGCAGTCCCCACCTTAAATTAGAGTATGACAGCAGTGCCCCACAGCGGGTGCAGGCAACACCAGCACCAGACAAAGAACTCTTGTCATTTCGGATTATGAAATGGTATCTCTTCCCACACACTGGGTGATCGCTCCACCCTGCCAAAACATCAATAAGCATCACAGACAAAAAGTAAAAAAAGATCAAATACGAAAATTTACTATTCTTTTTTTAATACAATCATTTGTATCCAGAATTGGGAACTACGGATTTTTTTTTAAGAGTTTAAAATTAAAAAATTGAAAAAAAAAATTAAAAAAAGTTTAAAAGAGAGAAAGATCAACTCACCGACTACTCGGCATTGGTCGCAGTATATCGACTTGGATTGGAGCACGTCTTCCTCCAAGACGTATAGCTCTACGTCCGGCGCCGGCGTCCCTTCTCGGCCGTCAGCGCTACTGATGCGGAACGGCACCCGCCAAGTGAGCAGATGCGGCCGATCGACTGAAGGGGCGGCCGAGGGCGCGAGGATCGGCAGCGACGCCAAGGGCCGGCCGTGGAGCGAAAGGAAGAGCCGGATGTTCTCCCGAAACGGTCCGTCGAGCCCCACCGCGCCGACGTCGCCCGGGAAGGTTAGGAAGTCGAAGGGGGTGGCCGTGACCCGGCGCTTGGCCCTCTTCTGAGGCCGATCGTTTACGACCATGGCGGCGTTCGGGGACCGTCGAGGATAGGGATCGAGGGAGACGAAAGGGGAAGGCGAAGGGAGGGCAGATCGAGGGTTAGGGTTACGGATCTCTGCGGCTTGTAAAAAAAGGGGGAGACGAGGGGACGATGGAGATTGAAGAGGACTAACTATGGTTGGGTTAGGGTTTCCGAAAAAGAGGGCGGGAGAATTGAGGGACAATGGATAGCGCCTTGGCTTGCCTTTCCTTGCCCTAACTTTTTTTTATTATATATATTTTAAATTCTAAAAATAAGGCGGCGTAGGAATTAGGAGGATAAAAAGGAATCAAAGGCCTCGGGACAAGATCTGATCAGAGACTAAAGTTACCAAAATATCCTTTCGGATCGGATCATGAGTCATATTGGAGCTGTTTATTCGGATTCACATTGTTAAGTGGTGAGTTCGATAATTAACTTCTTCTTGTAAAAAAAAAAAAAACATGCCAAATTTTCTTCCATTATTTTTTTTTCACAAGTTATTTTCTTATACTTGGAAAAACTGCTTTGGAGTAAATTCTATATTGAATACTATGAATAATAAATTGATAATTCACATATTGTAATCATAATTTATTCATTTTTTAAAAATATTTTATAAGTGCCCTATGAATTCATAAATTATGATTGCTGAAAATTCACTCATATATGAATTCAATTAAGGCACCCCAACTAATGCAATTAATACCCTGCACACTCATTTGATGAATGACTTATGGAGAGTGAATCTGGATGTTCAGATCATTCTCGGGCTCCTCGAGTGGACACTCGGAGCTCCCGAGAATGGTTCGGGTATCTAGATTCACTCTGAGTCATCCAGTGTCACTCAACCGAACGGGTGTATAGGGTCACAATTATATACCAAATTAACCGAATTTGTTTAAAAAATAATAAAATATATATATATATATATGTGGATGAACATTCGGTTAATTTGGTATAAATTCTTTTATTATTTTTTAAACAAATTCGGTTAATTTGGTGTTAACCAAAATAACCGATTTTTAATTTGATTCGATTAATTCGGCTTTAGTAAAATTTTGATTTGATTCAATTAGTCAATATTAAATTGATTTTCGGTTAATTCAGTTAATCTATGGACCGAATTAACTTAATATTCACCCATGTATAATGCGTCCTTGTGTGTGACTATGCATCGCTCCTAGGGCATAACACAAACGGTAGGTGCATGACATCTCTATATAATGACCAAGATTGATTCTCATAAATTAATGATCTAGGGTTTATCCCACCATATGTCTAACGTCTGTGTACCTATATTTACCTCCCTCCATATCTATGAGATCAGCATTAGGGGACCATTAAGATAGTGAGTATACCTTTTGTGTGTGACTGTGCATCGCCCTTTTTTTGGTTTGCTGTTAAGTGAGGTGTATATATATTTGATACTCTGCACACCCTTATATGGGCGACTATATGCGACAATAGATGTGGCCTAGTGACACTGCGTTAACTTAAAATTTTTAATCTCTCTTTTCCTTCGCGCGGACTTATTTGTTCTCGTTTTCTTCCTTCGCTTCCCTCTCTTCCCTAAAACGAAAGCCTAAAACCCTCTTCGTCGATCATCTGCTCCTCTCTTCCTCCACTTCCGACCATAGATACAGGTCATCTTCTTCAACTCTCAGCTCGCACGCAAGTAAGTTAGGACAT
>JBBMJZ010000126.1:3594878-3607180 GCA_037833815.1 Zingiber zerumbet
GAGCGAAAGACGCAGCTAGCGAGAATGACGACATAGGAGAGAGTTGACAGACTCAGTGTGTTCGAGGGACGAGGTGCTGTGGAAGAGTATGCTGATGGATGAGAAGGAAGCGCGCGGCGGTTTTGAGGGACAAGAAGCCGGAGCGGAAGGTTGCTCGAGAAGGCTGGAAAATGGGTTCGGGTGAGGCCTATTCCGATGGTCGAAATCACCCAAGCGAGTGGAGCCGAAGCAAAAGACCTAGAAGAAAAGTCAACCGGAGGTTGATGATGCTCTGGGCGCCCGGACCGCTCAGACCCAGGGCGCCCGGGGCTCACGCCCTGGTCAAGCTAGAATAGCTCGGTCCGGGCGCTTGGACCTGGTCCAAGTGCATGGACCAGAAAGTTTATCGCTTTGCCAGTTGTCACGATATGTTACGAAAATTTTATCCCCCTCCAGGCTCCTAGAACCCTTCCAGGCGCCCCGATCAAGGTTATAAATACAACCCTGATTCCAGAAGCTAAAAACAATACTTGTAAATGATTCCATTTGAGTTTAGCTTTATAATTGTGAGTTTTGACTACTTTAAGAGGTTATTCCACCCAAAAGAGATTTTTAGTGAGCTTTAATTTCCTTGGATTAACAATCTGTTAATTGCAAATCAAGTAACTCGTTCGGTGCCTCTTCCTTTTAATTAGGTTCTTAATTCTTTTATACAAGTGTTTATTTTAATTAAGCTATAAAGTTATGAGGAAGGTGTTTTGTTTAAATTATTGTGCAGGGCAATTCACCCCCTCTTGTCAGCCTCCAAGGGACCAACACTACAGACCCCAAAGGACCACATATGCAAGTTTAAAAATGCTTCCTTATTACACCAGTACATAGATGGTGTCAAGTGTTAAGTTTTCTTAAGTACTCTCTCGGGATCGTCCCAAAGATGGTTCAGTTGATTCCCCGCTTCCTTAATATAAACCTTTGAAGAATTTAAAGTCATATTCATGTAATATTTTGGAACCAGTCAAAGATACCAGACAACACCTCATGATCTGTTTGCCTACGGTAGAGATTCAAGGAACCCTTGAAGGAATACTTGCAACACTTTAATCGAGTAGCCATGGATGTCTCCTCGATCACCCTAAAGATACAAGTTTAGCACCAAACTTCCCCGGACTTGGATGTAGTCAGGGTCGAAATCCTTTCGGTTGCGGTAGCGAACTCCCCTTCATACAAGTGTTAAGAGAGTACTGTATCGCTGTATCCTTTTCAGGGCGAAAACTTCTCAGACTTGGACGTAGTCAGGGATGATATCCTCCCGATTAGGGTAGAGAACTCCCTTTGTACAAGATGTTGGTACAATCGACCTCTAGGGTTTTGATGTTTAACAATATACTAATGTCGGGTCAGGTTGACTAAGGGTTAATCCAAACAGAACTTGATGTTTGGGAGAGTGAAGTCTAGTCAGGACTAGATGACTAGCAAGGATAAGTCTTAATCAAGAGTTAGTCAGGTGAGAAGTTTACTAAGTGACTAGTCCTAACTGGAGGTTAGGAAATGGTAAGTACTAATTAGAGTGACAGTCTTAACTGTATATGAGAAGTCTACTGAGTGACAGTCTTAACTGTATGTACCTTGAGTTAGTTTTGATACGATCAGCCGAGTCAAATTAGGTCCTATTGTGTTTGATGTCTTGTGTCTAAGTGTGCAGGAACTTAGGAGCACAAGAAGTTGAGTGGAAGACATAGCGAACGAGACAGATGACATAGAAAGGGAGTCAATGAGCTTGATGCGTCCGAGGGACTAGAAGCTGTGGAAGAATACATCAACAGACAAGAATGAGGCTCACGACTTATCTGAGGGACGAGAGGCTGGGGAGGAAGTCTGCTCGAGGAGAAGGTAGGAGTTGAGTTTGGGTGAGCTCAACTCCAGATGACCATAGCATCACCCATGTGAAGAAAATTAGCTTGGAGGTTGATCTGCTTGCTAAAAGGAGCCTCCAAGAGGCTCGGAGGCACCCTCGCGTCTCAAGGAGAAGGCACCCTCTTGCCTCCAATGGAAAGAATGACTACTGCTGTGACCATTGTGAAGGGATAAAGTTTTATCCACTTGGAGGTGCTCTGGACTCTCTTGGAGGTGCCTCTAGTAAATAGTAACATTTTCTAGGGGCTATAACAAGCCTCTAGAGCTAGGAATTTAACAACTTTAATAATCAATTCCTAGCTATTTTCTAAGTTTTTCGAAGAGTGTAAGAGGCTTCTCCTCCTTCAATGAAGAAGATTTTTCTAATATTTTCATCTGCCTTGGATTAACAACCACCTAGGTTATAACCAAGTAATGTCTGATGTCTCTTACCGATTTCTTTAAGTTGTTATTTCTTTTAATGCTAATTGTTTATGATTAACTAACTTGTATCCTTGCTAAGTTCAAGGAAGAGAAAATTCTAACTTTGGTTTCATGGCTATTTACCCCCTTCCAACCGGACTAATGCTGACCAATAATTAGTATCAGAGCTTAACCGTTTCAAAAGGACTAATCGTTAACTGAAGCAACAAGACGATGGCGGGATCTAGCATCTATCCGCAAAAGTTTGAGAGGGAGTTCACCATGTGAAAAAAGCAAATGGAGGTATTTTTTAAAACTGACTTAAAAATTTTGTTAATAATCAAGTATGGTTTTGTAGCACCTAAAGATCAGCATGGAGTTGAAAAAGAAGAATAGTTGTGGACCAAAAAGGAACAAGTCGATTTCGTAGCGAACGGATGAACCAAATTCAACTTGCTGAGCGTACTTCCACCCTAGGAAGTCAATCAGATCAGCAGTTATAACTAGATGAAAGAAATTTGGGAGATGCTTCTGGAGTTGCACGAAGGAACCTCGGAGGTGAAACTTACAAGATGGGACCTTCTCCAGAACCAACTCAGCAATCTCCGGATAAAAAAGGAAGAATCAATAGCTCATCTACATGCAAGGATTAAGGAGCTAATCACTAGACTCACAATTCTAGGAGAAAAGGTAATAAACTGAGACTCACTAAGGTATACATTAAACGCTTTTCCAAGAAAACCCGAATGGATGTCCACAGTGGACTCCTTCTGCATCTCAAAAGACCTCGAGGTAAGTATCTTAGAAAATCTATTTTCCACCTTTGAACTTCACGAGTCAAGATACACAGGTTCAAGGAATAAAGAAGAAAAGTCAAATCAAAACCTAACACTCAAAGTTAAGCAGATCGAGCTGAAGTCAGAATCCTCGCTCGACGAAAATGAAGAAGTGTATATGGTAAGGAAGTTCAATGATTTTTTTAAGACCAACAATGTTGATAAGAAACAGGCAACGAAGCTACTACAGAACAAATGAAAAGTTCGTTGCTACAATTGTTAAGAAAAAGGGCATATAAAGGACAACTGCCCAAAGCTAAAAAAGGAGAAAGAAAAGGTCCCAAGACAATCAAAGCACAAAAATATAAAAGAAACATAGGATAAGTCATTGTCAGAGTCCGAGATCGAGGCCTACGTTGGACTTGCACTTATGGCAAGTCATCAAGAAGTAGAAGGCGGAGCAAGCTCATTCAAAATGAGCATTGAAAGCAATGCGGAAGGAGGAGCTGCAAATTATGACTCTGACATAGTAAATGAGGTACATAGCCTTACATCCGACTAACTATATGAGCTTATGTAAATGTTAAGTGGATCTCTGTGCAAAATTAGGACCAAGTACTTAAAATCAAAAAATGACTATGAATGTTTGTTAGAAAATTTTAACTAAACCAAAATTGAAAATACAAAATTAAAAGGGGAAATAGAAACCTTAAATGTAAAGAATACTGCATATCCTAACATTTTTTGAATTTCAAATTTTAAGAATTATAATAGTAGACTTAATTGGTATTTTAAATATCATAAGGGACAAATTATAAAAATTACTAGAAATAAATTTCTTAGAATTTTTTTGATAAATTTAGTATGTAGGAGCTTATTTTGGGTTCCTAAATCATATTTAGTTTAAATTAATTTTTATGCATGCTTCAAATATAAATTTAGTTTAATTTTAATATTATTTGTAAAATTTAATTTTTAAATAGACATACTCTTAATAAATTTATTTTTTACGGTATGATGATTTGATCAAATAACAGAAAAAGTTTTGATTTTTTTTTAATCTTTATATAAATTTTTATGAATTTTTTAATAAAAATTATATTTTTAAAATTAAAATTATTTCAAAAATTAATTTTTTAAAGAATTTTTTTTTTTGTAACATAACATAAGATACTCTATTGATAGAAATTATTTGACTATTACATGAATTACTATTTTTTTTTCAAAAATACTCTTTTAATAGTTAAAAATTCAAGAAATTATATTTTATAAAATTTAATTTTTCTATAGATAAACATAATATTTCATAGACTCAGAAAAAAATCAACATAATTTTTCAAAGTCTAGAACTATTTTTTAAACATTAAATTTTTAAAAATATGCATACCTAATTGAAAATAGTTATTTTGATAATATAAAAATAATTTATTGATAAAAACTTCTTATACTAGTCCAAAAACTTATCTTTGATATTGTTAAAATTTTTCAATATGTTTTTAAAATTTAAAAGTAATTTTAGATTGATTTTGTGAAATCTGAGACTTAATTTTTATAACTTAATTTCTCTACGAATTAATTTTAGTGAAAATATAAAAATCTTTGAACATTTGTATGTGACCTCTAGTGTTGACCGAAAACTAGGTGATGAGAATGCTCGGTGAGTGAAGCTAGACAATGGAAAAAATCCTAATAAGTGAAGCTAGGTGATGAAAAGTCTTGGTGAGTCAAGCCAGACAGCTAGAAAATCCTGGTGAGTGAAGCCAAGTGAAAGTCCTAGTGAGCAAAGTTAGGCAGATAAAAATCCTGATGAGTGAAGTTAGGTGAAATTTCCGAATGAGTGAGACTAAGCAGTGAGGAAGTCCTGGTGAGTGAAACCAGATATGTGGAAATCCAAGTGGATCAAGATTGACAGGACATTTGGTGTTTGAAAGTCCAAGTGGGTTATGAAGGATTGAACACTTGACACTAGACGGTAAGTCCAAATGGGTCAAGGTTGACTGGACACTTAGCACAGGGAGAAAAGTCTAAGTGGGTCAAAGGATTGACCAAACACTTGTCATGGGGAGAAAAGTCTAAGTGGATTAAAGGATTGATGAGACACTTGGTGATGAAGTCCTAACATGTCAAGGTTGACTAGATGCTAGGCATGACAAAGTCTCAATAGGTCACGGTTGACCTAATGTTCGAATTGAGAGCCCTAGACTTGACTTTTAGGGTTAGTCAATCGATCAAGTGATCCATTGAACCAGAGCCCAATCAATCAAGTGATCGATTGAAAGAGTTCTACAAGCAAAGACAACCCAATCGATTAGCTGATCTATTGTGAGGAAATCATAAGAGCACAGTGTGCTCCCCAATCGATCAATTGGGAAACTCCAATCGATCAGTTGATCAATTGGAGCTGATTTTTCTCATGATGATGCGAGACAAACGGAATCGATTGGTTAATCGATTCCAAGGTCTTCTGTGAGAGCATAGAAGATATCTGAATCGATCAGTTGATCGATCCAGCTGCGACAATCTATCATCCAATCGATTGGAATATGACCGTTATACAGGTTGCGAGGTTTTCCTGGATCTGACATGACAATCAATTGGGAGTAAGCCCAATTGATTGGGAACCCTAGATCATGAAGGATAAAATCGTTAGCGAGGTTCAAATACAATAACGCTTACACGATTCTTCTCCACTATTGTTCGCCGAACTTTGAGCTTAAAAGATAAGTGTTGCTGCACTTTCCAACTAATTTAGAGACATCTTCTTCAACAAGAGATTAAGCAAAAAGAGGTTTTCATTTGATTTCTTGTAATTATATTTGTTGTTGAGTTGTATGAGGTTTCTTTACCTTTGGATTGTTCCAAGGAGTGTTTACATAGTAGAGAATGTGCTGAGTTGGATCCTTGGATTAGTCACCTCTTCTTGAGGTAAATACCAAGTAAATCCTTATATTAGCATTAGTAGAGCTAGGTTCACTTTTTGTTTTTCGCTACAAATCATCATCAACGAAGCGAGACGAGTTATTCATCCCCCCAACTTCCGAAGTATTCTAATAAAAAATTTATCTTCGAGTAAGAAAAGAAAATTATACCTTCACCTATCTTCGCGAAACCTTATATAATCGTGGACAAAGACAGATCTAAAATTTTAAATTTAGGGGGAAGTAAAAGAAATAATTATTATACATCGTATTCGAAGGCTATGCAGCCGGGATAACGAAAATCTACACTTTAAACTACTTAATTTTATTTTATTCGTATAATTAAATATTAATCTTTATATTTTGTTGAAGGTTACAAATAATGATTTTAATTAGTAAATCAACAGTCATACACATGTTGAAAATATAGATTAGGGCATTGAATTGTCTAAAATTAATTTAGATATATCAACCAAGGAAATCGAAGTGAATATAAATTATCGATAAATTTGATATTTTTTTTCCACTTATGATTATAAAAAGAATAATAAAAATATAAGGACATATCTTTTATTTTTTTTTCACATTTAACTTTGGTGGTTAAATATTATTTTTAAATAAGCGGTAAAATGTTATTTGATAGAAAATATAGGGGTTAAAGGGATTTTTCCCTAAATCTTTTTGTTCCTTATTAATGCAAGTTTGAACAGGATGAGCATAAAAACAAAAATAAAAAATCGCAGTCAATCTGAATTTGGACTTATCAAAGCAATCACAGTCAATCGTCAAACCATGTCATGTGGGAATTAGAAGTCAAACGTGGAATTGGAAAACTGATCGATCATTGTGCTTCGCCAATTTGTTCAATTACTTTGAAGCAGATCGATTGCATACGCAACTTCACGCTCTCTGATCTGTTTCTGGTTCAAGATGTGGAGAAGCAGAGACTTGATCGTCCTCCTCCGCCTGATCCCCTTCCTGCTCCTTTTTCAAGCTCCCACAGCTGCCATGGCAGCAGACCCTTTCAGAGCAACCTGCGGCGGCGAGGCCTACAACTCGAGTAGCAGCTTTGGAAGAAGCCTAAGCGAACTCTTGTCCTCCCTCAATTCTCTTTCTTCCACCTCTAACTCCGCCAACGCAACCGCCGGTGCCGGTAGCGACACCGTCTACGGCTTATACATGTGCCAAGGCGACCTCTCCGGCTCCAACTGCCAGAGCTGCCTCCAGACGGCCGTCTCCGGCGCCAACCAAAGCTGCCCAGGAGTTCGCCAAGCGATCGTCTACTATGACCACTGCCACCTCCGCTACTCCGACGCAAACTTCTTCGGCGTCGTCGACGCTGACGGATTCAGCATGACCAACCCCTTGGAGGTAACCAGTTCGCAGGTGGCGTTCAACGTAGTGTCCGATTTGGTGCAGGCGGCGCCCCTGCGACGGCCAGCCATGTTCGCCACCAACGTGTCGGACATGTATCCCCTGTTCGCCCTGGCTCAGTGCACGGCAGACCTGAGCCCCGACGGCTGCCGGAGGTGCTTGACGGCGAGTCTAGCGGTCATCGAGAACTGTTGCATCCAGACAAAAGGGTGGAGGTATCTCTCCCCGAGCTGCTGGATAAGGTACGAGCCCACTCCGTTCTTCGGCAATTACCCCAACAACTTGAGCACGTACATCATCCGGAGCCAGTGCTCGAACCTCGACATCCAATCCAACAGCCTCAGCGCTAGGACGGCCAATTTAAGAGGCCTCTTTGACGACCTGAGTGCTCAAGCTCCGGCGACGGGCTTCTACAACGCTTCCGCCGGAGACGACGGCAATAGGATGTACGGCCTCGGGCTCTGCGCCGGGGACGTCGCCACGAGCGACGAGTGCGCGTCGTGCCTCGCAACAGCGGGGCGAGCCATAGCGGAGGAGTGCCCCAACAAGACGGAGGGGTACATGTGGTACGGCCAGTGCTTCTTGAAGTACTCGCAGCAGCGCTTCTTCGGTGAGCTGGACGCCGACGAGCACACCTTCTGCGGCGGCGCGGCGCCGGTGACCGCGGAGTTCGGTCATGCGACAGAGGCGGGAGCGCGGAGCATCGCGCAGACCGCGTGGGGCAGCCCGTCGATGTACGCCGCCGGCGAGGTGGTGGTGAACACGACGGCGAGGAGCTACGTGCTGGCGCAGTGCACGCGGGATTTGACGGCCGACAGATGCCAGATTTGCTTGGGCAGCGGGATCGGGAGGATGACGGCGTCGTGCGGGGAGCAGAGCGGCGGCTGGCAGTACTTGACCGGCAGCGGCACCGTCCGTTACGAACAATTCCGCTTCTTCAACGATCCATCCACTTGGACCACGCAAGGTATCTCTTACTCTGTTGATGATCTTATCAGAAAGGCTGCATCGCATCAAATATTCAGATTCGAGAGGAAATAGCAATTCCTTTCTCTTGCTGAATTGATTTCAAAAAAGTCTATAAATAGTAATCTTGTTTTTTTGACAGAAGGAAGGAAACCATCAAGAGGTAAAGTCATTGCCATTGTTCTTCCAATTGTGGGAGCTGTGCTATTTGGAGTTGTTCTCTTGCTTTTGTTGATTTTGAGGAGAAGAAGAGGTAAGCCCCAATTAGTTTGATGATTTGCTGAATATATCGTTCAATCTGAAGACAACTTACTTTGTTTTTAGGAAAAAAAAACCTTCAAGAAAGTGAAAATTCTAAGCTAAACTCTCTCGAGAGGCTGCAAGACAAAGACCTAACCTTCATGGATCTGGATGTCATACAAGCGGCTACGAATAACTTCTCCGACGAAAACAAACTCGGAGAAGGTGGATTTGGAGCCGTTTACAAGGTTCTCATCTTCTTTTCGATTGCTCGTTTCGACTGAAGCAATGACTAAATTCATGTCATGTTTCAGGGAGTACTAGTCGATGGAAAAGAGATAGCAGTGAAAAGGCTATCGCAAAAGTCTAATCAAGGTTCTTCTGAGTTCAAGAATGAGGTGAAGCTTATAGCAAAGCTTCAGCACAAGAATCTTGTGAGGATGTTGGGATGTTGTGCTGAAGGGCAAGAGAAGTTACTAATCTATGAATTCCTCCCTAATAAAAGTCTTGATGTCTTTCTATTTGGTTAGTTACACTTCCTTTTTCCCTCCCATTTTCTTTCAAAGTATGTGAACTCTAAACTTCTAAGGCTATGCTTCCTATAGATCCAAACAAGCGCGCACAATTGAGTTGGGAGAGAAGGTTTCTCATAATCTCAGGAATCGCCAAAGGCCTTCTCTATCTCCATGAAGACTCACTCCTCAAGGTCATCCATAGGGATCTTAAAGCGAGCAACGTCTTGTTGGACAAAGACATGAATCCGAAGATATCAGACTTTGGCATGGCGAAGGTTTATAGCACAGAGGATAGTGATGTAGACACAAGTCGGATTGTTGGAACTTAGTAAGCTAGCCTAACCCCTATCTAATATCGATTTCTTAAGAATCATCATTAGTATTAGTTCGATAAGTTAAGCATGATCTTTTGAAATAAACATAGTGGATATATGGCTCCCGAATATGCCATGAGTGGATTCTTCTCCATAAAGTCGGATGTGTTCAGCTATGGAGTCCTTCTCTTGGAAATTATAAGCGGGGAAAGGAACGGTCGAGCATACGCAGAGAAACATGGGCATAACCTACTTACACATGTAAGTTAATTATATTCTTCCATTACAAATTCTCAAACAGTTAAGCATCCACTAAGACTATAATTTTAACAGGCATGGAACCTATGGAATGATGGCAAGGCATTGGAGTTCATCGATTCGCTGCTTGAGAAACAATATGGGGCTGATGAAGCAATGAAATATATCCAAATAGCTCTACTATGTGTTCAAGAAAGTATGGAGGGAAGACCTACTATGTCCGAAGTTGTTCTTATGTTACGAAGTGAACATATTGCGCTTCCTAGACCTATACCACCTCCAAACTTTATGAATAGAAGGCAATTTGAATCTGAGTTGCCTTTTTCTAGCACGATGAATCCAACGACACTTATGTCTATCAACGAGGTGACCGACTCGTATGTTGTTCCTAGATAACAAACTGAAAGAAAGGTTGCTTAGGCAATGTATGCTTTATGCATTTCGTCCAAGAAGAAAATTTATATAGAGTAATGTAAAGTGAATCTTGTTCCTTGAGCAAATGCATAAGCTTGTGTATTTTTTTTTATCTTACAAATGATTGATATGTTGGATTTAATTTTTAATATATGCTTATGTGTGATTTAAGACTTGCGATACCAAAACCAATTAATTTAATTTAAGATTATTGGGTATTGGATTATTGAATGTGGATCTTATATGTATAGAACTCATTACTCGTATCTATTATCATCTATGACGACGCTATAACAATGACACTTCCGCAACAATTAGGTTCTATGTTATTACTTTAAAGCTTTTATTTTTGATATGCCATGATTCATAAAAACAAGATCTATGCTCTTGTTGTTGTATTTCAACTTTGAATTCTTATTCGGCTTCAGAATCCATGTGGCATAAAATTTTTTTAAGCATCGTCTATCAATTGGTATTAGAGTCACAAATCTATTTCTTTGAATTTCATGGTTTTAAGTTTTGTTTTTTCGTTGATCTTTTGTTCTAACAATTTGATATCAAATTACTATAAGAGATAATCTAGGAAAGACTTGGGTTTTCGAATTTCTTGCTTTTTTGTGAAGAACACTAAGAACAGCAAGCAAACTGACGCTTTCTTTGTCGGGAATCACTATTGTTTAACCTAATTTTAGGTTAAATCACAATGGTGTAATCGATTGGCTTGGTCGGCCAATCGACTACCGAGTCTAAAATTGCGAACAAAACCATCAGAAATCGATTGACTTAATTGATCAATTGGTCCTAATCAATTACGTTGGTTTGGCAATCGATTGGTTCAATGAAGATCGAATACACGATTAATTTTAATCGATTATAGGTTCGATCATGGTTGCCTAATCGCTTGGTGATTTTCATCAATCGATATAAACACTTAAAATTGAACATATAAACAATTAGAATCGATCGGTCAATCGATTAAAGCTTTCCTGATCGATTAAAAATTTTTCTAATCGATTAAAAATCTTGAGCCGTGATAAAATCTTACTATTAATATGATGTGAATGTATCTGACGGGACTAAGAAGGATTACAGAGGAGGAAGGGAAGGGCATTTTGGTTAATTCACTGGAGATCCCTCTTTTAGGGTTTGGCTTGGACGCAAAAAGGAAAAGAAAAGAGGAGGCTAGTTTTCGTGAGGGCGGCTGCCAAGCATGCACGTTGTCGCCTCCAGCATCCCCTCCAGCTGCAACCGCCTCTCTCTCCCTCTCCAGGTCGACACCACCGTGTCGCCTCTCCCTCTCTACGCCAAGGCCATGCCGCCGACTTCCTCCCTCTCATGCCGCCACTCCATTCGACACCTCCTTGTTGATGACCCTGCAAGCGATCGCTAGAGAGCCATCTTCTTCGTGTGTTCCACCGCACGGACACTGCCGTTGTAGGCGCAGCAATGCAACCACCCTTGTCGTTGTTATCTCTCTGCCGGCCAACCCTTTATCGGCAGACCACACGCTCTCCTTCCCTCATGTAGGGGCATAGCTTAGTCGACCATAGCTACTAGCACCGCTCCACAGCCCTCGGCGAGTATCCCCCAGTCGTTAATGTCTCTCCCCATCACCCTTCCACTGGATCCAACCTTCCGGTGCCCCTGCCTTTCAATCCAATTGGCTTCCACCATCTCTAAGATCCGCACTGTCATATGCTTCTGACATCGATCAGGCCTCCAAGCCTCCGTTACTATTAAGCTCCGATCTGATCGTGCTCCACCTCCACTGTGTGTTGGCCTTCGCGTTGTTGTTATGTTCTGGCATTATTGCCTTTGAGCCACCACCGTGTTCCTGTTGGTACAGCGGGGCCGGCAATAGGAGGTGAATTGCCTGTAAAACAAAATACTTTTCTAATTCTTTCATCTCAGATTAGTAGCAATAGTATAATTATAAAAATTAAATTAAACAACTATAAAATGAAAGAAGAGGCACAAGATTTACTTGGTTACAACTTAAATGGCTGTTAATCTAAGACAAATGAAAAGCTCTTAAAAGTCTCCTTCGATGAAGGCGGAGAAGCCTCTTACACTCGTTGAATGCTCAGACAGTTGCTAGGAAATGAATACAAGAGTTGATTCTTAATTCCTAGGTCCAGGTCTTTTTATAGCCCCTGAAAAATCTTATCCAGGGCTAGAAGGCGCCTCCAACAAGTTGGAAGGTGCCTCCAGCAAGATAAGAAAGGATAAAAC
>JBBMJZ010000126.1:3648325-3661752 GCA_037833815.1 Zingiber zerumbet
TTTAAAAATTTATTTTCTATTTTGAAATCATAGTACGAGTACACGCAACGGAAAATAAGTACGAAGTCGAGAGTAGAAAGACACAAAAAAGAAAAAAAATAGGAGGTTTACTTGGTTCGAGCCTTCGATGACTCATACTCCAAGGCTCAGATCCCGCAGACCTATCAATGGATAATCCACTAAAAGTCTCTTCGGTACCTCCGGAAGAGGGAATCGAATATAGAAAAGAGATTGGAGAAGTATAACAGATTACACTTTCCATTTGCAGTGTTTAAGTATAATAATGAAACTTGTTACTAACACTTAGGGATCGAAGTGAGAGTGCTTGTGTGTCGATGTCGATCTTTCAGTCGCGATCGATAGTTCTCGGAACAGTCATAAGACGTAGTAGCTTCACAGCAGAGTCGTAGCAGGAGCCCAGAGCAGTCAAAACATCAAAAGAATGCATAGTAGCTCAAGTATCAGTTGATATTGAAGCTTTGGGCAAGTAGCCTTAAATAGGGCATGGAAGATACCTTCCGTAGGTGTTGAAAACTAGCAATCCTATTCTATACAACACATTCTTAGTTTGATCAAGCAATAGAAGTAACAAGTAGTATATGCTCAAATATTTTCAGAATCCAAAACATGCACTGTATAATAAATAAAGTCAAAGCTGATCATCAGCTGGAGGTGGAGGCTGCTCAAGTGCTTGTACAGTCCATAGGATCTGCTGAAAACCAATGGTAATCTCCTCCCGGAGAGCAGAGAAGCCGGTAGTCATCTCTCCCCGAATGACTCTAAATCCATCTGAGACCGAGTGCCGAAGCTGTGCGGAGGACTCCTCAAGTCGAGTCAGTCGGTTCTTGATAGATAGCGAGGTCGAGGGCTGGGTAGGAGTCATAGGGTGTCCGTAGAACTCTTCGATTGTAAAAGTCGGCAACTCCTCTCCCTCGTTGGGAATATTGGGTGGAAACTTTTCTTGGTCCTCGCCTGGTATATCTGGCTATGGCCCCAGTCTCCAAGATAGTCCCCCCTGAGCGGTAATGCCTATATGCACTAATGCAAACTGACGCTGACCAATCTCGTCATACGCACTAAGGGGAGTGGTTGTACCCTGCGCCATGTCTACCCCTATAGTTGCGAATATGTATGCCAGAATGTGGCAATATGACATGTGAACCTATAACCTAGTGACGAGACTCGACGCATGCATGACATTGTGGAATATGTGTAATGTAATGTCAATGTCAAGGTACTAGCATAGTGCATATAGAAAAAATGAATGAGATGGCAGCATCATCGCAACATCACGAGATGTAATCAGCAGAATGCAGGTAGTCAGGACTTGATATAGGATTAGTCTTGGACCCTAAGAGAGAGTGACCTAAAATCAGTCACTGTAGGTAGTCTCTCCTCCTAACAAAAAACATATAGATAGTATCTAATGTAATATGGAAGTAGGGTTCGCCAAATGACACAAAAATAGACATGCAGATCTCCTAAGTCCTAAGTTATCATATAATAAAGTGGGGAAAAATTGAAAATCCTTTCCACCAACTCTAGTGGAATAGGTCAGGTCATCTATTTTAACTAAGTTATAAAAGTGGGCAGATAAATCTAGGTTTATTGAATGACTATAGTAAACTAATTTATCCAATTGGTAGTAATCTATAATCTCTATAATAGGAGCACAATACTAGGTAAAGAAAGTCTTATTTAGGTATCTAGATTTTAATGCAACATATGTATGCTTAAGTAAATCTAGCTTAAGCCGCTCAGAGGGAAACCTAGCATAAGCAGATGGGGCATTACTAGGGTTAGGGGCAATATGTCATCTTTTCCTAATTTTATACAAGTATATAAGCACAAATTGACAAAAAAAAATAATATATGAACTAAGTATTGACGAGATAAATTGAGTTAGGGTATACTTAGGAGACATTTTTTGATATTTGGAGATGAAAAGTCGTGGGAGAAAGCTGCTGGAAGGCACCTTGTTGTGTCCAAACTCGTGAACAGAGCAAGGCTCTGTTCGTTGAAAAAAGTCGGACTGAAGGCACCTTCTATGTGTTATGGAGGGCGCCTTTCATGTGCTATGGAGGGCATATTCAGATAGCTAAAGGCGCCTTCCATTGATTAGGGTGGAATTTTTTCCGCCCTTCTAAGAGCACCTCCAATTAACATGGAGGCGCCTTCATTAGGCGTCTGCACATTTTTTTAATTTGAATTAATTTAATTTAATTTTGATTTAATTTAATTTAACTTAATATTAATTTTGAAATTAACACCTTAGTCATCTGATCCGATCTATGTTTTTAATCAGAGTGTCTTGTAATTTTGTGAGATGAGTTAAGTTGAAATTTTTTGGGTTGAGTTTAACTTTATGTTAGATTCAAGTTTAGCTTTGGGTTCAACAAATAAACATTTTTCGGATAAATTTCTAGGCTATGGTGAGTTACCTGGATATCATTAGAGTAACCATGCCTTCGAGGTTTTCCAAATAGTTCTATCCATTGAACTTAGTACAAAACTTTGGTCTAACTAGTTAGGATTCGTAAGAGATAGCTTTAATTAGTTTCACTAAGTCAAATACATCAGGTCGAAACAATGTCTTCCTAAACATGCGTAGACAAAGTTTTTCTAACTTACTATTATTCAAAACTTTACCAGTATTGTTGGTCAAGTCTGTTATCCTTTTTTAAATTAGTCTTAATTATCCAATTGGGTAAGCTATTTATTTTTTTTGGAGGTGTCAACTAATTTGGAGTCTCCCCCTAAATCATTGACCTTTTTAGATTTTAGATTTATGTCGATTATTTTTATAATTATAGTAGACTTGTTGGTAATTTGAGTTATTTGATTTGAATTTATTTGTTCTGTTTAAGTTTGAACTGTTTGACTTTATTTTATCTTTTAGATTTAAGTTTAATTTATTTAATTTTAGTTTAAGTTTGAAATTTTTGTTTAGTTTTGAATATATTTTGGGTTTAATTTATTTAATTTGATTTTATTCTTTGGTTTAGAATTTAACTTTGAAGGTTTATTTTGGTTTGAATTTATAGATTTAGTTGGATTTGGTAAATAATAGATTTCATTTTTAGATACAAAACCTGTTTCGATAGAACTTGTTGGATTGAGATGCACGTGAGAGGGCGGTGAATCACGTGTCTTTTAAAAACTTATTTTCTATTTTTGAAATCAAAGTACGAGTACACGCAGCGGAAAATATGTACAAAGTCGAGAGTAGAAAGACAAAAAAAAACAGGCGGTTTACTTGATTCGGAGCCTTCGACGACTCCTATTCCAAGATCCAAGTCCCGCAAACATATCGATGGGTAATCTACTAAAAACCTCTTCTGATACCTTCGGAAGAGGGAATCGAATACAGCAAAGAGATCGGAGAAGTGTAATAGACTACACTTTCCATTTGTAGTGTTTAAGTGAAATAATGAAACTTGTTACCGACACTTATGGATTGAAGTGAGAGCGTTCGTGTGTCGATGTGGATCTGCTGGTTGCGATTGGTAGTTCTCGGAATGGTCGTCGAACATAGCAGCTCCACAGTAGAGTCGTAGCAGGAGTCTGAAGCAGTCGGAACCTCAAAAGAACATGTAGTAGCTCAAGTATCAGTTGATATTGAAGCTTTGGGCGAGCAGCCTTAAATAGGGCATGTAAGGCGCCTTCCATAGATGTTGAAGGCGCCTCCAATGAGATAAATATTATCCTGAATTTGCTGTGCCTTATTTGCGCCAAAATCCAAATTTTATCCTTTGGAATGCGTCTTCCATAGCCTTGGAAGGTGCCTTCCACTGCTTGAAGGCGCATTCGGATATTGTTCATCCGAAAGCAAATTTTCTCCTTTGTCCTGTAAAACGATGTTAGTCCAATAAACCAAATAATAACATGCAAGATAAGTGTTAGCACAATAATACTGAGTAGTAGTAATTAGTGTTGGATCGATACGCACGTGAGAAGGAGGGGGGAATCACGTGGTTTTTGAAAAAATATTCTTTTTATCGATTTTTGAAAACTTGAGTATACGCAGCGAAAAGTGAATACAAAAGCAACACCAGAAAAACACTAGCTATTTTACTTGATTTGGAGACTTTGGTGACTCCTACTCCAAGGCTCAGGTCCCGCGGATCTATCGATGGGCAATCCAATAAAAATCTTTTCCTGTACCCCCGGAAGAGAGAATTTAGTACAATAAAATAAACCTAAGTGCAATACACTGCATTTGCCTTTTATAACAGTTAAGTGCAATAAAGGAAATGTTACCAACACTTTTTAAATATCAGAAATTGAAGCACTTCGTGTTGACTTCATTTTACTGGGCACGATTGGAACTCCTTGGAGCAGTCATCGGGCTCAGCAGCTTCGTAACAGAGTCACAGCAAGAATCGGAAGCAATCGTAAGCTCGAATGTACGCGTAATAGCTTGAATGTACTTGATAATACATTGCTTCCTCAAAACTACCTTATAAAGGGCATGGAAGGCGCCTCCCATAGGCATGGAAGATGCCTCCAATGGGATAAAATTTTATCCAGACTTCGCTATGCCTTATCTGCGAATCGGTCAAATTTTATCCGTGGAGGGCACCTTCCATAGCCATGGAAGGCGCCCTCGGGTACTGTTCACCCGAAGGCAGCTTTGCTTCTTCGCTTGTTTTCTTGCCCTACAACAAATATGTTAGTCCAAAATATCCTGCAAGACAAGTGTTAACACAATATAAAAAATAGAGTAATTAGTTCTTGTCCTCCCAGGACTAGGAACTAGTCAAGGTCTCAATTTAGGGATCCCAAATAGTTCTAAACTGGACCGACGCCTACTGTCCCTTAATTGAGACACGTCCTCATAATTACTTTCCTCTAGTGACTTACCTATACTTACCTTTTGCCAGACATCCAGTCAACCCGTCGACCAGTCTGAACTTTCCTGCAACACTAAGTTAGCACAATAGATAAAACAGTACAGTAAAATAATGTTAATAGAATTCAAGATTTGCTGGTCCGGTCGATCGTGCGGGATCGACTGAAAACTAGTCGGTCATATAACCTAGGGTTGTCTAGCTTCACTCACTAGGACTTCCATTGCCTAACTTCACTCACTAGGACTTCCCCCATCTAGCACCAGGGCCCGGCTTCACTCACCAGGACTTCCACCACCTAACTTCACTCACTAGGGCCCGACTTCACTCACCGGGACTTCCACCACCTAGCTTCACTCACTAGGACCTGACTTCACTCACCAGGACTTCCACGACCTAGCTTCACTCACTAGGGCTTGACTTTACTTATCAGGACTTCCACTTTGCATAACCTTTGATTAGGACTTACCTTTTCTAGTCATCTAGTCCTGACTAGATTTCTCTCTCCCAAACATCATGTCTTGTTTGGGTCAACTCTTGGTCATATTGTCAAACATCGAAACCTTAGAGGTCGATTGCAACAACAATTAGTTACTATCCTCCCAGGACCAGAAACTAGTCAAAGTCTCTAATTAGGGATTTAAAATGGACCTAACCTGGACTGACGTCTACTGACCCTCAACCGGGACATGTTTTCACAAGGTTACTCTCCTCTAGTGACTTATCTTAACTTACTAACTTGTCAGTTGTCCGATTCATAGACCCAACTGGAATTTTCGCCAGATATTCGGTCGGTCCATTGACCTATATGGGCTTCACACCAACTATCCAGTCAGCGCGTTGACCTAGCTGGACTTCACACCAGTTATCCGGACGGTCCGTTGACTTAGCTGGACTTCCTGTCAGATGTCCGGTCCTTCGGACTGCACCAACAAAGTCAACATAAAATATAATATAAAGATCAAAGTATACAGTCTCAGTAGAGAAATAAAAATATGATCATATATGACATAATAAATGCACATAATCATAATTGACATAATGAATGTACATACCCAATTTGGATCTAATACACACGGTATAGTGATAAGTAAACTCACTAGGGATTAATAACAGATATGCTCATAACACTTGAGCAATATATGACAACATATATATGTATGATAAATGAACATGTATGAATCATATCAATCATATGTAATAATCATAGCTCAATCAAATGTAACATATCACAAGCATATGTAGATATATCTTCAAAAGAGGCACCACACATCATATGCATATGAACATGTATGCGTTACTCCTACACTCCACTCTAGCTACCAGTACATCTGAATAACTAATCGGACATGGCTGTGATGATTACTCACTTTTCTAGCTACTAATACATCAATGTGGCCGAGACAGGCTGGATACAAAGTAGCTATCTAGCTGCATAACAATGAGGGGTCACTGCCTGCACAACTCTAGCTATTACTACTTAGAATGGCCAAGCGGGCACAACAGGACAAGATGAACTTAACTCCAGCTACCACTCACCTTGAGTGGTCGAATGAACAACAAATATGACTGACAATTCTCTTAATCACAAGGGAAACTTTAGTTGTCAGCATGCATATAGTGCAATGGTGATCATGATGTAAGTAATCATGATGAAAATACAATCATCATCAATGCAACTTCATCAACATAGATAAATCCAATACATGATCTATCTATCACTTAAGTCTATAGGTATGAATAAATCCAACAAGTGTGGACTAATCAACCTGATTCCTTCAATAATATATACCAGACAAGTGTGCACACATAACATAGGTATAATCAATATGATTCTTGCAAGAGTACACACCATACATGTGTGTACACACAATATGCAAATGGAGAATCAACATGGTATCTCCTATAGTACATAGCATATATGTGTATACTCTATATCATATGCATAATCAGCATGTTAACTCCTATAGTACACACCATACATATGTACATGCAACATGCAAATAATCAATCAACATGATATCTTCTATTCGATATACTCTACAGAGTATAGATATCCAAAGTTAAGACTGTATAAGAAATAACTAGATCATCTCTAAGATCAAATACGCAAGTATCAAGCATGGATAAATACGAGTAGATTTAAGATAAATCAACTTAATTCATTAATTAAAAAGCACATACTAAGTTCAATAAACTATAGAGGCCAAGGAAGTACTCGCCTTTATTTGTCGATCGTGCTAAACAATTTTACGTTGAGATACTAGTCTAGAATTAAAGTCATGCATCAATATATTTTATTTAGCTAAATTCATATGAATTAAATAACTAAATAAATTCCTCATAACTAATTAAGGTAACTCTAATCGAACATAATCATTAAATAAATCCTTGATTAAATTGAACTTTAATTAATCCCATTTTTTTAATTAAATCTCATTTATTCTTTTATTAACCCTAATCTAATTCATCTCGATGATTAGATTAGGTTTACCTATCATCAATCCTAATTGAATCAATCGGATAACAAATCTGTCATAACAAATCACAATATCAATCTAATGATCTTAATAATGATCATGCAATCATCTATATCAATCAATCCCTAAATAACTACCATGAATCAATTACTCCACTGATCAATCCAAGATCTTTCAAATCAACATATCACATTTGAATTCTAACTTCTAATCGGGACTAACATAAGTCAACCAAGTTTGGGTTAAAAATTTATTACCCTTATGTCGCTTGGTGTCTCTCCTTCTCTGGCAGCGACTCAAGGCAACCCAGAAGTGGTGCAAGGTTAGAGAAACGAGCTGGTCGACGGCTTGCCACAATGATGGTGCATGACTTCGATACAATGAAATCATGACGACATCGATGAGATTGATTACTGACATAAGCGTATGGTAGCCAAGAAGGGGCTGGCGGTGGAGAGCTAGGCGACAAGCATGAGGAGCATCGACTTCGATCGAGGTTGTTGCTGTTACAGACGTCGCTGACCCTGCCAAATATCTTGTCGGAGAAATCTAAGTGGTGTGCGCGGCGATGAAGGGCGGCGACACAATGGATCGAGATAGGAATAGGGAGGATTCAAGATTAGAGCAAAGGGCAACGGTTGGGTCACAAGTTGGCCGCATGACTGTGACTGACTATGGTGGCCGAACAAGAGCGAGGGCGGCGATGATAGGACAATGGCAACAAGTTGAGGATGGCAGTGCATCGGCGTCTGTGATCGATGGCGATAAAGAGGTGGATCGGGATCGGGAAGAGAGGAGTCAATGTATGAGATGGGGTTAGGGCACAATAACTTGCTTTATATACTTAAGGTTAATGATTTAATCTTATATTGATTAAATCAATTAACTCTCACTTAATAAATATTTTTCACATATTTTCCCTAAGCTTAATAGATTCATCCTCCTTAAATTTGTTATACACTCTCTTTAAATCCTAAATTTTTTTTTAAAAAATCTAATAAGATTATTTTTCATATAATATTTATTATTTTATTGTCGTATCTTACCCCTCGAGTTTTAAGTATCTCTGTGGTAAAAGGTGATTCGCTCGCCTCCAGTGCCTCCGCTAACTCATACCTAGGTCAACATTGAGGAGGTAAATCACGGGGGCTACTAGCCCGGACAATGACTAGTGCATAGGGGAAGACAGGAACCTGACTACTAGTTAGGATTTGACCTCCATATTTTATTATGACAATACCCCATGTACTAGCCATTAGTTTATCCCAAAAGGACGAGTTTCAAGTATCTTGACATGATACTTAGAATTTAAAGAGCCGAATATAACATTTCTAGACTTCAAGAATCGATTCAAATCGTTATTCCTAGAGTTCCTAAATCAAGCTTGAATAATGAAGTTGGATCCGATTAGATTTATTATTTGGATAAATCTTATCAAAGTAATGATACAGGGAACTTATAGAAAAATTATATTTTCTATTAGACAAAACTGTATGTTTTAATGATTTATTTGTTTTCTTTATACAGTTTAATTTCTACTTAATATAGAATAATTAAATAGAAAAAATATTTGACTAACTTGATAACATAGTATGTTAGATAAAACTTGGCTAAATAAATTTTATCGAAGCATATTTATGTTGAATCATAAGCATTTTATCCGGTGCAATTGGTTCAATGGATCTAGTCAAAGTTATTTCAGTTTAATAAGAGCTAGTTAGATTTAATATTAAGTTCTTTAGATGTATTGTTTTAGGAAAATTTTATCTTAAGCACATAATTACTTTAATAATGTTTATTTTGACTTATCATAATTTAGAAATTTATTCTAAAAATATCAATTTAGTGAATCCAAAAGATAAATTTGAATCTAATCCAATATTAAACAATCTTCATTAAATTCGAAACTCAAAATTAATTTTAATAAAGTAAAATTAAAAATTATCGGATTAACTTTTATAATTTTGAACGAGTCCGATATTAAATTAAAATCAAATAATCTAAATTTAATTAAAAATTCTAATGTCTCAAGCTTCTCCAATGACGTCAAGTCATCATGCCCCTTATGCCCTGGGCGACACACGTACTACAATGGCCGGGACAAAGGGTCGCGATCTCACGAGGGTGAGCTAACCCGAAAAACCCATCCTCAGTTCGGATAATCTAAATTCAATTAAAAATTCTAATTTAAACCTTCCAAATTCAATTAAAGATTTTAATAATTCAAATTTAATTAAAAAATATAAATTAATTAATTTAAATTAATCAATTTCAATTAATTAACAAGTCTTGATAAAATTTTTGATCTAAATGTAATTTGAATAAATCAATTCAATTAATTCATTTAATCCGAATTAATTAATAATCAAAATAATTCTCATAATAAAATCAAGGTAAATAATTCAAATTTAATTAAATTACATAATTCAAAATTAAAATTTAAAAATAATAGACTTAACAACGTAGTCATCATTTTTTTTCGTACTTAATCAATTTACCTAGTTTCTCACTCAGAGAATTTAGAAAATGAATTGTTAACCAAAAAAAAAAAAAACTAACTCTATACATAATCAATCGAACTGTATACTTGAATATATTATACTACAATGGCTTGATAGATTTTTATTTACTTTTATAAAATTTTATATAGTTGTGAAAAGAATTGCATGGAGTTCTATAGACTTTTTTATAAGACTTTTACAAATATTTATATATTTCATGAAACTTATGGGTTTACAAGAAAGAAAATATATTAATTTGATTTATTAATATATATTTTATATTAAAACATAGTGTCTCAAGCTTCTCTTCTCTGTACGCATAGCGCCGCTGTCTAAATCGACTTTGACCTCGTTGCGAGTAGTCGATGGAAGCATGATCGTCCATCTTAAATAATTTTTCTATTTGTTTTCCTTCTTTTCGGCGCATTGCAGGCTTCACCGGATGACACTCCTCATTTTTTCCCATCACGAGTAATCAGAGAAGAATCTCCGCCGGTAGCCTGCCGCCGTGAGTTGCCATCGGAGAAAAGGCTGCAAGCGGCTGTCGTTTTGTTCCAGCCATTCCGATTCATTGTTTTGTCGTTATAATGTTGGAGAATGAGGTTTCAAAGCAAGCCACGTTATTTATCGGAACTTTCAAACGACGTGAGGCGTTCTTATGTCGGAACGCCCGTTCTAGTTGTTCCACTTCCATTCCAACGAACCATGGCGAGAGCACTCGACAAAATGCTTCAGAGGACTCTCAGCTTCACATGAAATGCATGCTGAGATGTTATGCAGGCCGCTAAGAGGTTAAACAAAGACAAAGCCTTTAAGATCAAAGAAATAATTAAAATCGAGGAGCTGGAAGAGAAAAGATTTATTCGTATAAAATTAAGGCTATTTGAATTCTATAGAAATCTCAAGGGTGAGGAGAAGACTTTTATTAAAATTTGGAGAGTTGTTATTGGTTAAAATTTTTATCAAGGAATTCTAAAAGAATCCATAAAAATCTATTGAAAGATTGAACACTAAAAGATTTTCATAGAGTTTTAAAAAGTCAAATTTGAATATCATATGATTTTTTAAAACTCTATAAAAATCTAATTTAAATATCACTAGATTTTTATAAAATTTATAAAATTCTAAATTGAATATACAATCCATAAAAGTTATTTAAATTAATTAAAAGTCTAATATTAAATATATCCCCTTAGATTTATGTGACTCACAAAAGATATAAATCACCAAGTGGAATTAATAATGATAAGTTATAATTAATAAATTTTCAATATCTTTTTGGATAAAATATTTGAATAGTTAAGTAAATTGTGAAATTTAATATGAAAATCAAAAAGATATAAAAAAAATTAAGGGAAATTAAAAATGACTAAGATTAAATTAGACTTAACAGAATATGAAGAAGAAGATGTAAATCTAGAATAAGTTTAAGTCATCTGACCATCTTATGGGTTTTGAGTCGCATTGAATTAATATATACAATTAATCCAAAATCATAGTTGAAATATAACCCGATCCTAATTAGATGAAAATAATCAAAGAAGAGGTCTAAATAAATAAATCAACAGGGGTTCGAATCAAAAGAGTTTAAATCATGACAAATTGACACGACTTTATGTGTGAAAACTTTTGAATTGGTTGTGTATATAACTCAAATATAAGTTGATGACATAGTATTAAGTCAGCTAAATTTTTTAAAAGTGTTAGATTGTAAAGTTGTAAATAAAATTATATATTAAAAATACATGGGAAAGATAACAAGTTATAAGGGAAATATCTTCATTAGTATGAAATTTTTTGGGTCAAGCATTAAAAATAAAATTATAAGGGCTTAAATTCAAAATGGGTAATATCACATTATTGTAGAAATATTTAAATTCCTTCGATCTTATCAATTAGTATCAAAGTCTAACAGCCGATTGTGTACAAGAATTATGACTTAATTGAGTCATGTGAGTAGAATATTGATCTCGAATAAAGGAAGTGAGAGCTCCTGTGTTTGGATCAAGAGGAACCCTAGTTACGGCTAAGTAAGGAAATCCTTGTAAGTCGGGTGGACCGAAAGACAAGAAGACCTAGTGGATCGGTTGGACCGAGGGGCAGGAAGATCTGGTGATCAAGAATCAGACGTCAAACGGATAGTCTTTCTGCTTTAGGGGCTATGTGGTCATTTATTTGAGAAGGGGGGATTGTTGGGGTTGAAGGTTGCAAACAAAGTCTTACATTAAAAACACATGAAAAAGATTATAAACTTAAAAAGATATCTCCATTGGTATGAGATTTTTGGATACAATTTAAAAATAAAATCATGAGAACTTAAATTCAAAGTGGATAATACCATATTATTATAAAATATCTAAATTTCTTCCATCCTCACACTTATGCTTTGTTTACTCCAAAGTGCGGATGAGAGAGGGAAAGAAATTTATGGTGAAAAATTATCCTCGGAAGAAGAGAAGAGAAAGGGTAAAGAAATCTCTTCCTTTGTATACTTGTTTATCTTGATAGAGGAAGATGGATACATGTAATGTAACTTTGTAATTAAAAAAGGATGCATGCTTTATTTTCTGAGTACATGGTGTAATTTTGTGAGTTAAAAATGATATATGTATCATTTTTTTTTGTATATGGTATAGTTTTGTGAATGAAAAAGAGTACATGTACTATTTTTTTTTCATCCGTTGCTTTTTGTGATCAATTTTAACTTTAAAACTATCCGTTGATGGATTATATTTTTCTTCCCTTTGAAAATTTCAATAAAATAAATTAAAAAAAAATTATTATTGATCCGGTGGTAAGAGTAGGAGGGCCCACACAGGTAAGGGTCAACGCCACGTAAAAGTCAAAGTCAAGGTGGTCAACCTATAGTTCTGGCCGATCGGAGGAAGATAGCGGTCCAAGCGGCCAGTATATCAGCCAAGCTGGCTCGCAAACAATCCGACTGCGGGTCGGGTTTCAGACGCTTAAGGGTTCTCATACCGAAAAGCTACCCTGCCGAGCGGCCCGTCCGCCCGGCTAGGTGCCAATACGTTCCGGGCTACACGCCCACCCGAGCATGTGGCCAAGGTGTACGCTTCGATCTCCGGATGCCAGGGCAGCCAAGCGGTCATTCCGCTCGGCCTAGTAATGGACAAGACTCAGAAGAAGACAAAAGGGGGTAGCTAGCGATATCATCCTTGAGACAGCTGCCGCCAACAGACAGCATGGTCGGTGGCCGGGCCGTACAGAGAATCGTACAGTGGAAGTTTCCACTGTCACGTCAAAGATATGCACGGACAGTTGCGGTATGGTATCAGACACGCTTTTCTGATACATCCATTTTGAGCTATGCTTTGAGAAACGTGCACGCCTCGAGAAGCGCGACCGCGCCCTCTAGGAGTCATATATAAGGACCCCTAGAGCTTCGACGGAGGGATGGAATTCTCATCACTGTAGCTACAGTCTTCCCTCTCATTACTCTGCTTCTGTTTCTCCTCGTCTGACTTGAGCGTCGCTGGGAGCCCCCTTCCCGGTTCGACTTTATTGCAGGTTCATCGGAGGTCTATGTCATCCTAGCTTGAGCGAGGCCGGCATAGAGCGCCACGTCCCCAGCTTTC
>JBBMJZ010000126.1:3679093-3695679 GCA_037833815.1 Zingiber zerumbet
TTACACAATGATTTCATCTCCTCCGCCATAGCGCTCATCCGCTTGTCCTTCTCAGAACTGTGTACCACCTCCTAGAAAGATGTAGGGTCTCCACTATTAGTGATAAGAGCATAAGATACTAAGTCTTCAAAACTATATCTGGTGGGTAAATTTATGATCCATCTCATCCTACCTCCAGCTATAGTGTGATGTTCTGTGTGTCCTAAGCTATCATTATCAGAGTCATGAGTCTCTAGCTCCACCAGCACAGTATCCTTCTACATGTTACTCTGTGATGTTTCCTTTTTATCTTCCTGAGTACTCTATAATATGACATTCTCGTTAAACATCACATCTCTACTGATCACCACCTTGTTTGATTTAAAATCCAAAAGTTTGAATCCTTTAACTCTTTTCTGATATCCGAGAAAAATGTATTATTTTGACTTCGCATCTAACTTTGATCTTTTCTCACTAGATATGTGCATATAGGTTGGATATCCAAAAAATCAAAGATGAGAGTAATCTATTGGATTCCATGTTCATACTTCATCTAATATTTTGCCTTCTAATGCTACCCTTGGTGATCTATTAATGAGATAACTTGTAATGTTAACCGCTTTTGCCTAGAAATTCTTTGCTAGCTCTACATTCAACTTGAGACATCTTGTCTTCTCAATGATTTTTTTTGTTCAATCTTTCCACCATATCATTCTGTTATGGTGTCCTGCGAACTAAGAAATATCTCATAATCTCATGTTGCTCACAAAATTTCTAAAATTTTGAATCCATGTACTCCGTCCCATTATCTGACCTAAGACATTTGATCTTCCTTTCGGTTTTGGTTCTCGAGTTCAGTTTTCCACAGTTTAAATTTTATAAAAGTTTCTGACTTATGACGCATAAAGTATACTCAGACCTTTTATGAGCAATCATCAAAAACTCACAAAATACAAATGTCCTCCTCATGATTCTACACAGGTTGGTCCCTAGAGGTCCGTATGTACATGGTCCAAAATCTCCTTCGTCTTGTGTGTGTCGTCTTGAATTATACTTTGCTTTGTTTCCCAAGAACATAAAATTTACAGAATTCAAGTTTGCACGTCTTGACGCTCTTCAACAATTCTCTCTTGTAAAGTTTTAGCATCCCACGCTTGTTCATATGTCTTAACCATATATACCACAAGATAGTACTGTCTGATTTATATTCTACCGAAGTAACTCCACCTATAACTGTAATCCCTACGAACTTGTAGATGTTCCCTGCTAACTTTTATCATTTCATTACCATCAGAGCTCCCTTACAAATCTTTATCATTCCGCTAACTAATTTGTAATTACAACCAATACCATCAAGTGTGCCTAATGAGATCAAGTTCTTTCTTAGCTCTGGTATATGTATGACATCACATAGGATTCTCTGATCACACCATCAAAAATTTTAATTTTAACGTTTCCTATGTCAATAACTCTACATGGCACATCATTTTCCATCACTATTGAACCAAAATTCAATACCCTGTAGGTGTCAAACCATTCTTTGTTTGGAGTCATGTAATATGAACGTGCAAAGTCTAAGATCCATGCATATGTCAACTACTCCTAACTTGGCATAACTGATAGCATAACTCCATCATCGCTTTCTGAATTTTCCTCTATAACTATGTTTGCAAACTTTGCCGAACTACCTTTGTTCTTTGCAACATATTTTTTTTATCTCTAGACAATCTCTCTTTATATAACCTTTTCCTCCACACTTGTAGCAAGTGATCACCTTCTTTCTTCTTGACTTAGAACGAGTCTTTTTGTCATTACCCGATCCATGTCGAGATTTACTTCTACCATGCTCGTAGTTGCTATTTACCACAAGTCCTCTTTGAGAAACTTTATTACTTGTTTTCTTCCTTTGGTGAAAACCTAGCAACGAACTTCTGATCTCCTTTAATTTAAGAGTTTCCTTACCCTCACATTAAAGTAATAATCAAATTCTCATATGTAGAAGATGAAAGTAAATAATTTAACAACATTAGCATCTTGTCTTCATCCTCAATCTTTACATCACCTCACTTCAAATTGCTCACGATCTGGTTGAATAAGTTGATGAGTTGGCTCAGATTGGTTCCCTCTGTCATCTTCAGTCCGTATAACTTTTACTTGAAATATAGTTTATTTGTTAATAACTGACATGTATCGACTTTCTAGCATTTGTTAAATTGTCACCGGTGACTCCTCGTCCATGATATAGTACATCACATCATCCGTAAGCTAAAGCATGATTGTTGTCATTGCCTTCATCTGAAAATCTTCCCAATCTGATCTCTCAATGCTTTTTGGTTTCCTTTCTCCTAGCACCTTCACTATGTCTTGTTGTACTAACAAGTTCTTGACCCTTTTATGCAATAATCTAAAATTCCCAGTTCTATTAAACTTCACTATATTAAACTTCGTCGGCCCCAACATATTAAAGAAATCCACCAAAACCTAGCTCTAATATCAATTGTTGCACAAAGAGTGCAATACCTCTCAACCTCTAATGCGAAAGAATATGAAGAGAGAGATCATGCGAAACGAGACAAAGATGCACAAAAAAAGAGCAAGCGTGAGGAATAAGAAGAAGAGGGAGAAGAGTTACTGTGGTTCGGTAGCATGCCTACTCCACAAAATGACCAAAATTTTATTAGAATTCTTTCTACATAAAAGAGTCCTCATTATAATGATAATACTACTAATAGGTTCACAAGGATCCCTCTAAATAGTGTCCAACCCCCAACATGTCAAAATAGACCAAAAAAATTATAACAGAATTTTATTACAAAAAAAATCGTAACAGAATTCTATTATGAAAAATTGTAACAGAATTGTGTTACGAAAAACTGTAGCAGAATTTTTTTTGTTGTTTCTTTCTTTTCATCTGTGGCGTCCCTCATATTGACTTCACTCGGATATAAGTCACCCGTCAACACTCTCAATAAATTTTCTCTCGACTTCTAGCTCGCTACCCTCATTGTAGTTTCATTGGAATGTAGACTATAGGCTTGAAGAATTAATGAAACTAAACAAAAACATGGTTCATCAAACTTAACAAAATTGACAATAGTCTTTTATCATACAAGTAAGTAACTCACAAAGCTTCTTTTTGTTCTCAATTTAGCATAGTCTACTTGATGGATATGTAACCCTTGGTATATGGTTAGTGTTAATGATTCCAAGATGCAACCAATGGAGGTAGACTATGAAGATGTAGAAGTAAAGGATAACATGCAGAGGAGTCTGAGGGCTCGTAAGCATTTTAGGAAATAACTTGATGAGAGATAGCCGAGGGGCAAAGTCAAGCTACAATGATACAATGATAAGACTTTGATGAGATGTGAGTGTTAAGTGACTTGTACATGGGGACGAGGATATAACTCAAAATAAGTGGAGTCAATTTTAGATTAGGTCATACTCAGGTTAATCAGTCAAGTGATATTAGAGATCACTCGATTGGTGGTTAAGAAATCGATACCTCAAAATGATTTGAGGTTTAACTAGTTAACCAGTGTTGAATCCAGTCCATTAGTGGTTGGATTGGCTAGGAAATAGACAGTCGACTTATAAACCAAACCACAAAGTTATGTTGAGTTAGGGTTTATTTTATATCAAAAAGAAAAAAAATAAACATAAGTACACATCGTAATATTCCTTTCATTTCTCCCCCAAAAGAAATAGTAGAATGTTCAACCTCAAGCTCTAGTGAAACCAATGGCACAATTGCCAAGCTGGGTTTCTAGTCACAATTTCCACCTTCCCACCAATAATAACTATTTAAATCCATAATTGAGAGGCAAACACATCCCTAAGTGTTATCAATAAAATTAGGTCCTAGGATGGGGTGAATATCCTAAATCAATTTTCAATTGAAATTGCAATGTTAAAGCAATATGCCAACTGATTAAAAAATTCACTCTTTGTACAAAATTTCTCAACCTCTAATAAAGGAGTTTTTTTTTATTGAAAATTTTGGACTTGATCCACCAAACAAATCATTAGACTACAAAGTAGGGTTTGGGATAGGAACCATATCAATATGTATTTTAACAATTATCTTTTATCGTATTTATTTTTGCTATTATTTTATTATGCTCGCACTAACTAAATAAATGCCCAAGTATGACAGGAAACACAAATTATTTGGCCTTACATAAGAACACTCGATACAAAAAATTCTGCATTTGGAGGTCAAGACATTATTGGCTTCCTTCTGGCACTTTGGTTCTTCACCTAAGTGTGGTTACTTTGACACATATTACTAACTCTATATAATAGTTAATGAAAAAATTAAATTATTATTTTATCAATTGATACGGTGGAGATGACAGGGGTAATTTGGCAAGACTCGATTAATTCATGGCCATGTGGCATGTTTCAGAACTTAATTAACACAGATGTCCAGACCTGATCAAAGCAAATATCATAGCCGACCTGAACTACCGAGCCAATCCGACCTCCCAACTTGCAACCAGTTCGACTTCTGAGCATGCTAAGGGATACAGGGATTATGATCAATACGAAGGGACACGATGGTTATAATGGTGCGTTTAATAAGGTATGTATTTATTCATTTCAATTATATTTTTTTCAGATTTCCTGATGACTTAGACATTTAAAAGATCTCGTTGGGCAACTCTCAACGAGCCTTCAAACGCGTGCTATTCTTAATATATTCACCATACCATTAAAAAAAGTGAGGAGAATGTTTTCATCACGTTAAGATTTAGGCTCGAAACATCAACATATTATTTGACACGAGATTTGCATGTTATATAATAATTACATTCGAGGCAAAAGTATGTATTAATGCCACAATGCATCAACAATTTTTCATTGTTTCAAAAGGGGGCAAGGGTTCTTTGTTACCGGGGATAAAGTTGAGTTGACTAGTACAGAGTATAGTTACTACCATATAGGATAAGGATTCGAATTTCAACAAATTCGAGGAAAAAAAACCTCCTCCACACTGATCAACTACAACTTCCTAATTTACCTCCTTACAGATGATCGTGAGACTATTTGTGTGAGACCTCTAGGGTGACATGACTGATTCCACCTTTTGTTACTAAAAGGGGGCTAATCTTTCAATATCTCCTTCTCCTTAAATTATTAGTCTTAAATTATTAGTGTGGGTTATTTACTAGATTGGCATAGTGACATTATAATTAAACCCGATCTTTTTAAACTTCAATATCTATGAAAGATCAAGCAGCAATTCGAAGGTGGCCTTTAAATGCATAATTTAATCATTCTTAACACTATTTACTACTTTCAAAGAGTGACTCTAAAGGAAAATTAAACAATAGATCAGCTTGAAGAAATGCAGGAATTGTTAATTAGAATGGATGATTAAATTAATGCCCTCTTCGTATATAAATGCCAGAAAAGCTGAGACGTGTTGTTTTCTACCTTGGTGTCAAGTGATGCACTGAACTCTGAAAAGCTGAAGGATCCTCCCTCACCCACTTTCTCCACAAGATCAAATCACTATTCCATGGAAAGCTGACCAGTTTAGTTATATATTATACTCTGGATCTACATTGTTCTGCATGCATTGATTTGCTCGGAGTATATTTATACACAGGCAAACATCAACGCCAAAAAGGTGCATTAGAAGAATCTGGGGGAAAGCATAAACGGAGAACAGCATAAGTTAAGCATGACAACTTAGATAATCACCGGATGACAGTACTGAAAGGATTCCTAAGCTTGAGGACAAGTTTTTTTAAATAAAAAAACTGCAACTTTCTCAATGGAGAATTGTCTTCCTTCGATGCATGCAGACGCAACACGGGTCAAGGTCACAGGCTCACAGCTATGAGAGTAAGGAATTAGTGGGAGTAAAAGCATTAATTAGTTGTGGAGTGGACCAGCTGAGTGCGAATGCATATACGCGAGTGGTGAGGAGGACAAGCAGATAAAGACAGTTATCCTGGAAGTCGAGCTATATAAAAGGTAAGGAACTCATGCAAAGATTCTGATTTATAAAGGTTTATACATATTCTAAATGGCTGCACAATGATTAATTACTATCCAGCAGCAGATGGAGAAGAAATGTAATGGAATTGCCATCGACTGTGCTCTTATACTTATTCCATTGTGCAGGATAAACCATGTAGAGTTGACCAGGATAAAGGTTGATGGAAGATTTCAGTGAAATGCTAGAAGATTACAACAGATGGTTATGTTTCAGCTCAATTCATATAGAAGATGGGACTCAGACAAGATATATATGATAGCTATGCTTTTTGCTACATATCATTTTAAATATAATACTCGAGATTAAGCCTTATGAGATTCTGTAACCCTATAGACTAGCCATCCAACTGTGTGAAAGCAAATAGATTTAGCGTGCCCCCTCCATAAGATGCATTCAGCAGCCGAAATCGTAAGGGACTAATCCTTGCAGCTCTGGACCATTCAGTCTGCTGTTGTTGTCAAAGCTGTAACAGCAAGAGATTAGCTAATGTTAGAAATTAGTAAATTGTCTTTTATTGTTGTAGTTTTCATGCGCAAATAACAATGACTAGCTGTAAGAGCTAGTTTTTCCAATCTGGAGATAAACTAGACATTCTAACTCCATTAATACAATTTTCAACAAATAAAGAACAATCAGAGTGCAATAATGAAACCATATAGAGGTATCACAGGAGAATTCCAAAGAATCCAATGCTAAATCAATATCTCCTTGAAGATGACTATTATGCACCTGACTATTTAGGTGTTTGAGACAAAAGTAACCAAATGACTAGCTAAATTTTAAGAATTAGAAAATTAAACATGATCCTATCAGAAGTCTCACCAAGTATTGTTGTCATTGCATGAAACTTTTTAGCAAAAAATACAGCATCCACTAAAGTGGAAATCAGTGCATCTGCATATACTTTAATGTTCAAGCAGCCGGATGAATTATCAGGAAAGACGACCTCAATTAATGAATTGAGAACACGAGTTCAGTGTCAACTGGATGATTAACCACGTCCTAAGTCGCTTCACTCCACAGTATAAACTGGCATAAAAGGCTAAAAGACAAGTTTGTGACAAAATGCAATGTCCAAATTGATACTAGCATCAAGGTAAGTGATGTTGTACTGCAGTACACAGAAGACTGACCTCCTATCAAATTCGGACCAATGATTCATCTGGATAATCATATTAGTCAGATATGTCACAATAGTATACCCATGAAGTAATGTAATGAAGCAAAGGGATCATTGATCAACTACACTCATCCAATACCCAAATTGGCAATACTTACATTAGATAATGTCTTTCATGGAATACAATGAAGGGACGCAATTTGCATAGCAAATCTCAAACAACTGGGATTAACACAGTTTTATTATGATGAGTGATGCTTCCAATAACAGTTGACTGAACAGCGGGCAATGGCACTCTCACATCTTAACTAAATCACTTTATTGCATAAGTAACCTTAGAGTTGCATCTTTCCTTTGTCCGAATCAATAGTCAGTTTTGTTTGACTCCAATCAAGGATTTAATCGACTGTCCAATCAATTTCACTTTGAACATGAATATTTTATGCCCAATCAACAATCTTGTTTTTGACTCGTGAGATTCAGTAGTCGACTGACCAGACAATTCCACTTCAAACATGAACATTTTGTGAGCAAATCAAACTGACTTAACTCCCTAGTCAACTCAGCATACTAGTCAACTAGGATCACCCTCAAGTCGATTGGATAGTCGACTAGGTCAGTTGAGTCTTCGCTTAAATCAAGTCTACTCGAAACCCAAAGTAGAGGTTACCCAACCCTCACAAGTCACTTAAAAAGTTTTACTTCATAGCTTTACTTGCCCACAATGCATCTCCTGTCAATTCGGCAATCCCTCAAATGCATTGAACCTTTGGATTTTTCCCCACATGTCATCTTACACTCGTTCACCTACATAGTTTGGCTCCCATCAAAACCCTTAACACGATCCATGTGTCATACTTCACTCATTTACTTAGTTCACCACTTGTTGCTCTTGTTAGGGTCGTCACCCTAGTGCTCCTTTTCTACAATCCCCAGAATGTCTCATACCATCCTTGTATGATCTCTAATGATCCATAAGCCATCAAGCCAACACCAACTTAGTTGCACCAAGTCAAGCGTCATGAGCTTTGCCACCACGACTCTGCTTCTTGACATACTATTGTGCAAAGGGAGTAACACCTCTCAACCTCTAACGCGGAAAAAGAGGAAGAGAGGAAGAGATCGTGCGGAGCAATGAGACAAAGACGTACAAGAAAAAATAAACACGAAGAAGAAGAGTTACCGTGGTTCGGCCGTATGCCTACTCCATAAAATGGCCGAAACTTTATTAAAATTCTCTTTACACAAGAGAATTCACATTGTAATGATAATACTACCAATAGGTTTACAATGATCCCTATAAACAGTATCCGGAAAATCATAACAGAGTTATTATGAAAAATCGTAATAGAATTATGTTACAAAAAAACCTTAATAGAGTTTTTTTCGTCGTTTCTTTCTTTTCATATGTGTCGTCCCTCGCATTGACCTTCACTCAGACATGAGTCACCCGCCATCAATCTCCACCATGACGAATATTCACCCCCTCGAAGAATACAAGTATCTAAGAAAAACTCCACATAAATCTCTGGGTATGGGCTTCCTTCCTCTAGCATCTAGAGATATGAATCTAGTTCAAACAATGCTTGACCTTCTCTACAGTCACAGGTTTTGTCAATATGCCTACAGCAATGTTTACACTGTGAACCTTCTCAAGTTGAATTTCTCCAGAAACAATCAGCTCTTTGTTCTTATGAAACTTCACATTAGTTTGCTTGGTTCTTGCATGATACATCTGATTTTTCATCAAATAGATAGCACACTGACTATCGCATAACAACTTGACTCTACCTTGCTGAACACCCAATTCTCGGACTAACCCTGCAAGTCATAAAACTTCCTTCGCTTCTTCAGCTGCTGACATATACTCTGACTCCGTAATGAACAAAGCAACAATAGATTGTCATAGACTTCCAATATATAAGTCCTCCTGCCATAGTGAACACGTATCCTACCCTAAACCTCCTGTCATCTGAATCTCCTACATTACTCTACATCCACATACCCGATCTATTGGATGTTTATTGAATATGATTTCATAATCAGTTGTATTTCTGAAGTATCTGAAAATCCACTTCACTGCATCCCAATATGGTCAACCAAGATTTAAGAAAAAACTTGCTCGCCATACTAATTGTTTGCGACAAATATGGTCTCGTGCAAACCACGGCATACATCAGACAACCAATTGTACTAGCATAAAGAACCTTTGACATCTCTTGGATCTCTTCATTCGTCTTTGAACACTGTGTGCTGGATAACTTGAAGTGTTGCGTTAGGGGATAGCATACTGACTTCTTATTCTTCATATTGAACCTATCTAGCACCTTATCCACATAGCTACGTTGAGATACTCATAATCTTCCTGCAGCTCTATCCTTCTGAATCTTCATCCCAAGAATCTTCCTAGTTTCGCCCAAATCCTTCATGTCAAATTTTTTGTTCAGTAACCCCATTTAATTTGTTGACCTCTTTTTCTTCTTAAACAACCACTTGCACCGTATAGCTCGTTTTCCTCATGAAGCTCCACTAGATCTCACGTTTTTTTCTTATACAGTAACTTCATCTCATCCGTCATAGCACTCATCCACTTGTCCTTCTCAGAACTGTAAACCGCCTCCTGAAAAGATGTAGAATCTTTGTTACTGGTGATGACTGCACAAGACACCAAGTCCTCAAAACTGTATCTAATGGGTGGCTTTATGACCCGTCTCTTCTATCTCCAACTATAGTGCGATGTTCCATGTTCCCTGAGCTATCATTATCAGAATCATGAGTCTCTAGCTCCATCTATACAACATCCTTCTGCTTGTTGCTCAATGATGTTGTTTTTCCATCGTCGTAACATGGCATTCTCGTGAAATACCACATCTCTAATGATCACCACATTGTTTGCCTTTAAATCTCAAAACTTGAAGTCTTTAACTCCTTTCTGATACATCATAAAAATAAATTAATTTGAGTTTGCACCCAAAAACTCGTATATGCCTTTGATACTTTGTCTTCTAGTACTGCTCTTGGCGATTTATTAATGAGATAACATATTATTAATCACTTCTGCCCAGAAATTCTTTACTAGGCATGCATTCAGCCTAAGGCATCTTACCTTCTCAATGATTTTTCTGTTCAACATTTCTGCCACCCCGTTCTGCTGAGGTGTCCTGCGAACCAAGGAATGCTTCATTATCCCATACTATTCACATAAATCTTGAAAATTTAAATCCATACTCCCATTGTCTAACCTAAAGCATTTGATCTTCCTTCCGATCTGGTTCTCCACTTTACTTTTCCACAATTTAAACTTTGCACAAGTTTCCAACTTGTGGCGTATAAAGTATACCCTAAACCCTATACTCAGACCTTTCATGAGTAATCATCAGTAAAACTCACAAAATACAAGTGTCCTCATGATGCTACACTAACTGATCCCAGAGGTCCGTATGTATATAGTCTAGAATCTCCTCTGTCTTGTATATTGCCTGCCGTCTAGAATTGCACTTTGCTCTGTTTCCAAGAACATAGAATTTGCATAATTCAAACTTGCACGTCTTGACGCTCTTCCAAATCTCTCTTGTAAAGTTCCAGCATATCACGTTCACTCATATGCCCCAACTATATATGCCAAAAGAGAGTATTGTCTGATTCAGACTCCACCGAGGCGATTTCACCTACAACTGTAGTCACTATCAATTTGTAGATATTCCCTGCTAACTTTTGTTCTTTCATTACCGTCAAAGCTCCCTTGTTGACTTTTATAAGTCGCTCATTGATTTGTAACTACAACTAATACCATCCAGCGTGTCCAGTGAAAGTAAGTTCTTCCTTAGCTCTGGTATATGTCTAACATCACATAAGATTCTGATCACACCATCAAACATCTTGATATTGATGTTCCCTATATCGATAACTCTGCATGATGCACATTAAACCAAAATTCACTGTCATATAGGTGTTAAATCACTCCTTGTTTGAAGTTATGTGATATAAACATGCAAAGTCTAAAATTCATGCATTCAACAGCTGCTCTAAACTCAACATAACTGATAGCATATCTCCATCACCGCTCTCTGAATTTTCTTCTTCAATTATGTTTGTAGATTTGTCGAACTATCTTTGTTCTCTGCAACATGTTTCTTTATCTCTAAATAATCTCTCTTCATATACATTTACCTTTATACTTGTCGCAAGTGATCACCTTCTTCCCTCTTAACTTAGAACGAACCTTGTTGTTGTTACCCGATCCATGTCGAGGTTAGCTCTTGATTGCTATTTACCATAAGTCCTTCTCACTGAAAAACTTCATCCTTATTTTCTTCCTTTGATAAAAACCTAGTAACTCGCCATCTCCTCCAATTTAAAAGTTTCCTTACCCCACGTCAAAGTAGTAACTAAATTCTCGTACGTAGGAGATGAAGGTAAAGAATTCAACAACATCAGCGTCTTGTCTTCGTCCTTGATCTTCACATCAAATCGCTCATTATCTGATTGAATAAGTTGATGTGTTGGCTCGGATCGGTTCCCTTTATCATCTTCAGTCCGTATAACTTTTGCTTAATATACAATTTGTTTGTTAATAATAACTTTGACATGTACCGACTTTCTAGTTTTTGCCAAACTATCACATGTGACTCCTCGTACATAACATGGTACTTCACATCATTCATAAGGCAAAGCTTGATTGTAGTAACTATCTTCGCCTGAAGTTCTTTCCAATCGGATCTCTCCATGCTTTCTAGTGTCCTTTCTCTTGTGCCTTCACCATGCCTTGTTGCACCAAGTCATTGACTTTTCTCTATCATAATCCAAAGTTCCCGATTCTGTCAAACTTCACCATATCAAGCTTCACAAAAGGCGTCCCCGACATGTTGAAGAAATTCGACAACACCCTCGCTCTGATACCAATTGTTGCGCGAAGAGGGCAACACCTCTCAACCTCTAACGCAAAAGAAGAGGAAGAGATAAAAAGATCGCTCGGCGCAACAAAACAAAGAAGCACAAGAAAGAGCAAACACGAAGAAAAAGGAAGAAAAGTTACAATGGTTCAGCGGCATGTCTTCTCTACAAAACTGCTGAAACTTTATTAGAATTCTCTCTACACAGGAGAATTCATATTATAATAAGGATACTACCAATATGTTTACAATAGTCCCTATAAATAATGCCCAAACCCTAACATGTCAAAATGAAAAATTATAACAGAATTCTATTACAAAAAATCTTAACAGATTTTTTTCATCATTTCTTTCTTTTCATTTGAGACATCCCTCACACTCAAATATGAGTCACTCATCAACACATACGATCCCTCACATATCTCATATATTCTTCTCTAATCTCCAATAGACCATCAAGCCATTGATCAACGCCAACTTGGCCCCACCAAGTCATCATCCATGACTCATCCTCTCCAAGTCATAAACTCCACGAGCTTCGTGGCCTACTAAATTCTTGCACAAATTAGAATACACATCACATATCAATAACAATGGCAAACCTAACTTAATACCTTTGCCTAACCCATCAAAATATCTTGGTTGATCACGACCACTTAGGGCACAATTGCACTACTAATTTCCCCTTTATATATTTTGTGAATTGTTAAGTTAGGAAAATTAACAAAGCTTATAGAAACTAAAATCTGGATCCCCCTATACCTAAGCTCCCACTTGAACTGAATTTTACCATATGGAGATGAGGTTTGAGGTTTACTAACTTAACCTTCTTCCCTTCTCTTTGACACACTTCAAAAAATGGACTAAGATGATTAAAAGTTCAATTAACTACATAAATTTGAATAATATATGTTCCAATGACCAAAAACATGGCAAAATTCCTATTTATAACTTTTTGCTAAACTTTAGTCGACTCTCTATTTTGTGGCAGTCGACTGAACAAAGAACGAGTCTCAGTCACCCATTTGTAAATATCCTCTAAGTCTTTGACATATCAACAACCTTTGATCTCAAGAAAAGATTTTGCAGCCCTAGATTCCTTTAATCTAGAATACTCATGCATATCTAGTATGTAACAAGGGTTAGTCTTGTTCTTAACCTTCCTAGATTATTGTCCTAAATTTCTATTCTCTTAAATTTAGGCAGGAAAACATTATCACACAAATTAAAACCTTTAGATTAATACCTCATTTTTTACCTTTGGAGCTCCCCTTTAATTTGAACTTCCATTTTTCTTCATCTTTGTGGACCACTTTTTTTTCACTTTCTCCTTATATGGACATTTGGTATGGTAGTGTCCTCCCTCATGGCCAATGAAGCATACTATGTGGTCCTTCTTATTTCATTTCTTTTCTTTTTCCTACAGCTCGAATAAATAATATTGATATATTTATCGAGTTAAAAATATATATATATCCTTCTTTCCTCCTTTTCATGTAGACACTTGTTCTTGTAATGTGTTTTTTCATTGCATCCAAAACAAATAATGTGATCCTTTCTTTTGGTTTAAATTGAGGAATTTGAGGATGCAACTTCTAAAGCCTCTTTCTCCATTGACTTGGATGTTTCTCACTTCTTGATGAGGTTGATGGTTCACCACTTTGATCTTCCGATGAAGAGGATCACACATCTTCATTGATCATCTCAATGATTCATTCTTGATCTCCTTGTTCAACTTCATCATTGGTAATTATCTCAAAGGTTAAATCTTGATCTTCCTCATTTTGTAGAATTTTGGATTTTTTTCACTTTACTTTGTGTTCAACCTTGTCATGAATTTGAGCTTGTGGTTCTTGTACTAAATTTTCATGACAAAGAATAATCTTTTCCAAAAGATCTTTTGCATTTTTATAATCTCTAACCTTGCTCAAAACAATATTAGACAAAATAGAATAATTGAATTTATGTCCTTTTGTTACCTTTAAAGATCTTCCATCCATTTTCTCTTTTTGAGTTTTTTCCTTTTTGTCTTTTGGAGTTTCTAATCCACACTAACAAGGCCTACTTTAAAATATGTACTAAACCATTCTTCCATCCTCCTTTTCCATCAGCAAAATTCTTTTTGATATTTTGTAGATCCAAAGACAATTCTAGACATGTGATTTGTGGTTAATCCTTCAACACAAACCTAGACACCACTTTTAAGAATGGTATTGACCATTTTCTTTCAACTCATGGCTCTATTGACGATCAGCCCTCTTAGAGCTTCAAGGCTCTGAATACCAACTAGTTGAATCGATGAGGATGGCGGTCGGATGACTACAGTAGAGTGAATAGCACTTGACCTAAAAATATAGTCATGCTAAATCATAGTAAGATAACACAATTGAATTACGGTAGCAAAAATAAATATAAAATCAAATGATTTATGCGGTTCGGAAGCCCCGGTTCCTACTCCATGGCCTACAAGTCACTCTAAAATTGCACTATCTTTTCTTCTTCTCGTTCCTTCGTAGAGGTGGAGAAGTTACTTACAAGAGTTTTACAAGAATAAGAATAGCAAGTAAGACAGCTACAAGCTACAAAACTAGGTTATAAAATTGATTGAACAAGAAAGCGCAAGGATGTTGGAGTTGAGCACAATTTTGCCACTGATTTGCTAACCTTGATAAGCTCCTCTTGGTCCCCTATTTATAGTATGCAAGTTGTCTTCAAACAATCTTCACTTTTTTGTTCTGCATTAGGTCATCGATTAAACAATTTATGGTCAAATGTTTTCCTAAGTGCTTCAACCTTCTGCCAGCAAAGGATCTCTTACTTGCCGTACCTTGACTCACTTTGTCTCGCAATAGTTACTCTAGTCGACTTACTCTACTTCAATAGTTTTATCGCATAAGCAATCTGACAATCATAGCTTTCTTTACCTAATCAATAGTTTTGTTTATGATTTTTGTCAAGGACTCAGTCGACTCAACTGACTACTCAGTCGACTCGATTTCGAACAGAGATATTTTGTTCACAAGCATCTTGTGGGCTTAGCACACTAGTTGATAAAGATCACCCTCTAGTCTACTAGATCGTCGATTAAAATTAATCTAATGGTTGAGTCATCACCTAAGTCAAATCAACCTAAAACCTAAATTAGAGATCACTCAACTACCATAACTCACTTAAAAATTACTTTTTAAGCTTTACTTCACTGACAAGACAATCCCCCATCAAGTTGTTAGTCTCATAGATGCACTAAACCCTTAACTTGTTCCATGTCTATCCTTCACTCATTCACCTATGCAGTCTGCCTTGTCTAACTCTGATAAAAGTTATTGCAACTTCACTTTGCTCCCGTGGTCTTCTCTCGCTAGGTGCTTAGTCCCTCGGGTGCACCAAGCTTTTGACTCGATCCACATGTCATCCCTCACTCGTTCACCTACGTAGTTTGCAACTCTCATCAAGGCTACCACCTCAATGCTCCTTGTCCCGCACATACTCAGATGTCTATCTTTAGCGAATCTTGAACCATCAAGCCAACACCAACTTGGTAGTGTCAAGTAAGCTCCACGAAATTTGTCAACACTGCTCGCCTCTGGTCCTGCAGTCCTTCTAATGTCTCATGCATCCTTCTCCAATCTACAACAGACCTCCAACCCATTGAGTAACACCAACTTTGCGGCGCCAAGTCATCATACACAACTCAACCTTGTTGAGTCACAAGCTTGGTGAGCTTTGAGTGCATCTAGCCAAGTTTTTGTACAACTTAAAGCAAACATCAATAACATAAGCAATCCTAAAACTTTTTTTCTCAACCCATCAAAACACCTTAATCGAAACTAACAATTGACACTTACATCATAACTCCAAGCCTGTTATGGCATACACTCAACAATGGGATCAATCAAATTACTGTAGGATTTCATATAATTACTATAGTTCTAGATCAATCTTTTTTCAACATGAACTACACTATGCATAATCCCAAATGCCAGACGAGACTGCATCAGGTTGACAATGCTAGGCCTATATGAAAGCCCCAGGCAAAGCATCTTAGCAACAAACCAGGAATTTATTTTTTAATTATAAATGTCTTGATTAGGTTATTAATTCACATAAAATCTAAGAAAAGAAGAAATACAGCAAGCATGATAGCTCTTAGAATCATCAACCACTTGAACTCTATGCTCACCAGTTCAACAGGTATTTAACATCTTAAATATTCTAATTGTCACAGTAAAAATGCAATGATGATGACTAATACCAAGGTGCTGCTGGCTTTTAGTTCTTTTTGAGGATAATTGTTAAATCAAGCATAAAGTTTAGGATTTTAGTGAATTTAATATGAACTTTCATTATGATAAATTTCTGTAAATACTTTCAAATTTGAAACAAAAATAACACCAAAACATTATGATAAAGTTTTAGTAAATTCTTAAAATTATTAGTTTCAGTGAGATTGTCACTTGAGACCACAATGAATCTCTTGATTGATCAAATCTGCCATGTGATAATTTTTTATCAATTAAAATTATTTGTGACGATAGGTGACACTCATTTTAAAATATTCGTTAGAAATCATGTTTAAAATTTGTTG
>JBBMJZ010000126.1:3725126-3739799 GCA_037833815.1 Zingiber zerumbet
ACCGGGCAGGCTTCCTTAAGAGGAACCGGAGACTTTAAACCATCGCAGTCGATCGGGGATCTTAAGGAGTGACTGGACAAGCTTCCTTAAGAGGAATCGGAGACTTTAAACTATCGCAGTCGATCAGGGATCTTAAGGAGTGACCGGACAAACTTCCTTAAGAGGAACCGGAGACTTTAAACCATCGCAGTCGATCAGGGACCTTGAGGAGTGACCATCCAGACTTCCTTAGGTGGAACCGGAGACTTTAAACCATAACAATCGATCGAGGACCTTGAGGAGTGACTGACCAGGCTTCCTTAGGGGGAGCTAGAGACTTTAAACCCTCTTTAAAATCAATCATGAGTCTCAGCATTAACATTATTTATGGTGTAGAGGGCTAATCTCGCTCGGGCATATAAATCCGACCGGTTTATTATACAGTCGGGAAAGACCCAGCAGAATATATATATCACAGATATTCTATCTTGCTCGTGTATATAAATCCGATCGGTTCATTATACAGTAGGGAAAGACCCAAAGGAATATTTATATCACAGATGTTCTATCTCGCTTGGGCATATAAATCTGACCGGTTCATTATATAGTCGAGAAAGGCCCAAAGGAATATCTATATCGTATACGGTTATTTCATCTTGAAATATACATTTGATCGATTGCTTAGACAAGGTTAGAGGTTCTTTATATATATATATATATATATAAAGCACCTAGTTTACCATATAGGCTAAGAGTTCATCAGAAACAGTTCATTCAACATTATACATCATTTGAAGAGCAACTATGAGGTCTACTTCTTTTGATTATAAGTTTTCCATAAAATTTCTCTACATATGGCAAATATCTGGGAAAGATTCATTTATATGAATGCTTGGGTGATTCTAAAGATAGAGGAAGCTACACAAGAAAATGCAGGTAATTGTTAATCTTCATTTGATAAATAGCAAGTAATACACAGTAGTTATGAAATTATAAGAAAGTATAGATACATGTTCCCAAGATCACTAGAATTTGCTTAGAAGGTCTGCTGGAAGTTCCTGATTAAGTCGTTGACGATCTATAAATAGGGGGGAGGTTCTTTAGATAGGTAACCCCCTCTTTCAGTTGATGGACTACCCCTCCAACTGAATAGATAAGAGTTCCTACAATGTGTTTAGCATATTCCTCCCCAAACTCAGAATAATCCAAATAAGACTTGTACTTGCTCTGCCAACGCTCTTCTTCATCTTCTTTATATGTCTGAAGTTCAGATTGCAAACTATCCTTCTCTTCTTGTAAAGTGGTTTTTGCTACTTCAGCCTCTTTTAATTCTTTCAATAGGGAGCTTATCTATAAATCTTGAGCTCGTAATTTTTCTTGTTGTTGAAATAAGGCAAAGTCTTTAGAAGCCAATTCCAAGGCTAATTCGGGAGACCTTGAACCATGTGACAGTTGTAACTGGTCTAGAAGAGTGGTTTTGTGAGCAATATCCGTGAGAGCTTTATCTTTTAAATCCCTTTCAACATCAATCTTGGAATTAAGCCCTTGTAATTACAGCTCTAAATTTGCATTTTCTTCTCCCCTAGATTGTAACAATTGCTGACTATCTTGTAAGGTTTTTTCTAAGCCAGTATTGATCTCAGTTAGTGACTTCACTTTGTCTCGTAGTTGTCTAAGCTTATCATTGGGAAGATTGGAAGTAGACTGTAATTCTTCCACTTTGTCTTTCAAAATTTGATTAGTCCTTTCTAAATCTTTAACTAATTTACCCATATGTAGGCTCGAAGCATAAAACTAAATGAATAAGAGTAAGGTTACATTTTGTAGTTACAAATTAAGGAAATTTGGGTAGAGACTTACCGTGGTAGCTTGGCGACTATGATCATCAGCACACTCAGGTATGGTACTTCTTCTCATATGTTCTTGCGACTCTAACCAAGACTCAACTAGTGGTCCTTTCAGTTGAAGTAGCCCGAATGAAGGAATAGAAGTTTGATTAAGCTGAGATGGTAGCCCATGAGCTTGCTTAAAGAGGATGGAGGAGCTCGTGAAAGTTGTAAATGGTGGAGAAGAAAAGGAAGGAGGTTCAGAAGCATGTGAAGATAGAACAGGAGATAAAGGGCCAACCAATGGAGGATCTTGTCCAGTAGATGTTGTAATGGGCCTAGAGATAACTGATCTCTGGCAAGGAGTTCTTTTGGCATGAGGCCTGGTAGAAGAAGAAGGTATAGCCTGAGGAAGGGGTAATGGAGCTATAGGGACAATTGGTGCTTCTTCAATTGATGGGATAACTGAGGGAACACCAAGAGACATATGAATGAGAAGTCCTGGTCTCATCATATTTAAAGCTAAATTAGAACGAATATGTGGGAAGGGCATGTTCTTTACCTTTATTGTGAGAAATTTCAGAAGATGTAATAGGAACCTGTTCAAAAGTGGTTATAATATGCGAAAGGGGACAGGGGGATGAAGTACGACGTTTTATGCTTTTCACCACAAAAGGATCCACTTGTTCTGAGGAACTGGGTGATTCCTGGGGTCGCTTGGAGAAAGGCAATAAGCGAAGGGAAGAAGAAGCTAGAGTAAGAGGACGGTCCCTCAGCAATTCTTTACCCATTCTAGTTAAAACTGTCCTCGTTAGACGAGAATTCTTATACATAAGAGTAGGAAGGATAGCATCGGCTGAAGAAAAAAGAAATTTCTATTAGTAATATATAGTATGATGATGATTACAAACATATATAAGCTTACCAAAAGAGACCTCCAAGGCTACTTTGGCCGTGCTAATACCGAAAATGAATAATAAGCCTTCGGCTATTAAGGTAGGCAGGTTGAATTTTGCGCTTTCAATTTTCCCATAGAAGAATGAAGGATAGGGTCCTCAAAGATATCACCTAATTGAGGAATGGGTGGAAGATTTTGACGCCAAGTTATTGGATATGGTGGTGGAGAAGGAAGATGCATAAAGAAGAAATTATCCTGTCATTCCCCTTGGGGGAATTCTATTAAACATAGTGATTTTAGGGCGTGATTGAAACTTAAAAACATCATTTCCACTTGACGGAGAATGAAAAAGTGATGGAATAGTCGAGGAGATAAGGGAAAGTCAAGCAAACAGGAGACAATAACAAAACCAACCATAATAGAGAATGATTGGGGGATGAGTTGATTCAAGGGGAGGTCAAAATACCTACTAACATCAATGAAGAAAGGATGGATACGGAATCTAAAATCATATATAACTTGTTCCTAGAAAATCACCACATTCTCTGGAGGGGGAAGATGGGGACGATATCTGGAGGTAAGAATAGACAAATGTGTAGGGAAGTTATAGTTCCATTGGAGCTCACAAGCTTCCTGCGCAGAAAACTGGGAAGAAAATTGTGTGTACCACTCACCGGAGGAAGACATTCTGAATAGGAAGGAGTAGTGGGAACAAGGATCATTAGCAGAAAAAGAAGAATCAAGAATACACAGACTAGATGAAGAAGATGAAGTGTTAGGGATTTTTATTCTTTTTCCCCTATAAAAGTTTTGGTAGGGTATCGAAAAAGGTGTTTTAAGGGGAAATGTTAGATCAAGGTGGTAAGAAATGCAGGATAAAAAAAACCATTGGATGGGTCGATAAGGCATTGAACATAATGAGATAGGTACGGTTTAGACATAATGAATATAGGTATTACCAATAGCAAAATAATATCAGCAACCGATGTAAAAAGTTAAATTCCCAAGGCATTAAAGCCATTGCCAGAGATAAAAGTTTCAAGATTCCAAGAAAGATTAAATAGTTATAAAAATTAGTTACTTTTTGAATTGCAAACTCGATCGGTCATCAATGGCCGACCAAGTATTGAGTAAACTTGATCGTCATCAACGACCAACCGAGTATTAAACTAGAATAATGTTAAACACATAAGTAGACTTGATCGGTCATCAACGACCGACCGAATATTAAACCAGAATGATGTTAAATATAGAATTAAGCTCGACCGGTCATCAACGACCGACCGAATATTAAGTTCAAATAAAATTCAATATAGAGATAACCTTGTCTAATTATAAAAAAGCTGAACAAAAGTTATTATCAAAGAAGGATAATTTACTTATAAGGAGATGAATAAATGATAATCTTAAAGGGGATAAAACTTAAATTATAAACTTAACTCTTCAATAATAAAACTACACCAACTAAAGTCAACTTACGACTATACAAATTTCTGAGTATTCATCAAACATTTTGAAATCTTCAAATTCAAAACTTATATTTTAAAATCTCAAAGTTAGTATTTTTAAAATCCAAATTTAACTTAAATTATTTTGGAAATATACTTCTGGATCATAAATATTTTTCAAAGTTAAAGATAAAATCAACTTAATTCCATCTCACACACACTCATAAGATGAGCATGCTTGATAACCTAGAATAGCTGAGATGGAAAATTAGAAAAATAAATAATAACTTTTATGTTTATTTGCTTGGACTCTTAGGATCCTAAAACATTTTTGGCATTAATTAAGGGGGAGTGCAAAGGAGTTTAAGATATTTTTTTTTATTTTGTTAAAGTATTATTTTTCAAAATTAAACTTTTCAAAAGTTTAAAATATTTTTGAAAGAGGAAGTTCAATTTTTTAAACTATTTTTGAAAAGAAAAATAAATTTTGACAGAAACTAAGTATTTGCTAAAGTATTTTTAAGTATTTTTCAAAAAAATCATTTACTTAGCTAAGTATTTTTACAAGAAAATATTTTTAAAGCTAAGGATTTATCAAAACATTTTTAAAGCTAAAGTTTTTATCAAAATCCTTTTAAAAGCTAAGATTTTATGAAAATCTTTTTTAAAGCTAAGCACTTAAACTCAGCTTTTATCAAATTTTTTTTTAATTACTTAACTAAGCTTTAATCGAAATCCTTTTTAAACTGAGTACTTTTAAACTTTTTTCAAACATCTAAAAAGCTAAGTATTAAAGCTAAGTTTTTATCAACTTCTTTTGAAAGCTAAGTACTTGACAAAATAATTATTTTCAAAGATAAAAGTTAGCTACGTAAAGATAAGACCATTTCAAAACTTAAGATTAGCTAAGTTTTTTTTAGCTAAGTAATTCTCAAAGCTTAAGTTTAGCTAAGTCTTTGTTAAAAAGAAAAAAAAAACTATGTACTTGATAAAATATTTTGCCCAAGTAGTTTTTCAAAGACATTACTTTCTTAGCTAAGTGTGGTTAAAAGGCATGTCCTTTCAATACTTAATTTTTGTTTTTTGGAAAAAGTTAAGTACTTTCAAAGATTTCTAAATTCGCTAAGTGCTTAAGCAAGTTGTTTATCTAAAAATTCTTTAAAGCTAAGTGCTTACCTATGCTTTTCATCAAAATCCTTTTAAAACTAAGTTTTGAAAGCTAAGTATTAGTACAAGGAATTATTGTCAAATCTTAAATTTAGTAAAATTTTATTGACAAAGTTAAGCCTCTATCAAATCTTAAAAAATTTTTCCTTTACAAATTCTTACTTATCCTAGTATTTTTCTTAACAATACTAAGTTTTTGAAAACTACTTAGTATTTTTTATATATATAATATGGCAAAGGGGAAAAGAAAAGTGAAAGTTAAGTAATTAAGGGGGAGCTAAAATTAAGTGGTAAAGGGGGAGCTAACAAATTATTCTATGTTGAATGAATTTCCTAACTTAGTCTAAACGTTGCATTTCTTATTATTGCATTTTTTTCATAAATTATTGTTATATGTTTTACTTAACTTTGAATTATGTTGTCATAATTAAAAAGGGAGAGATTGTTGATGCGGGAAGCATCGGACGAACGAACCTATGTTTTGATAATGGTAAAGAGTTCAAAGTTAAGATTACTTGTGGTCTAACAAGATTGATTGAGCTTGCAGGAAAGTCTTAAATTATCTTAGGCAAAAGTCCTAGTGGATTCTAGGCAGGTGGAAAATCCTAGGGGGCGGTAACCCTAGGTCCTAGGGGGCGGCAACCCTAGGTCCTAGGGGGTGGTAACCTTAGGTGAAGGAAAGTTCTGACTACGGTTAGGTAGGTGAAAAATCCTATGGGGAGGCACTACAACAAAAATGGTTTTTCGCAGCGCGCAAATTCACTTTCCGCAGCATATTGTGTGCTGCACAATTAAAAGCTGTTAAAAGTCCTAGATTATTGACAGCTTACTTTGTGCGCCGTGGAAAATATTATCTGCAGCGCGCAATGCACGCCGCGAAAAATAATATTCACAGCGCGTAATGCACGCCACGAAAAATAATATCCGCAGTGTGCGTTGCGCGTTGCGAATAATATTTTTCTACACTGTGGATATTATTTTCCGCAGTGTGCATTACGCGCTGCGGAAAATATGCTATGGATAATGATCCGCAGCGTGCAAACATACGCTATTCATAGTCTCATCTATATTTAAAAAAAAATAATTTCAGTGACGAAAATAATAAACTAAAATTTTACAACAAATTTAGTTCAAATCAAATCCATACACAATTAATAAAAGTCATAGTTTTTCATTATACCAAAACAATATCTAAGGATCCAAAACAAGATACATAATCATGTTAAATTCTGAGTTTTTCATTAAATTCTGCTATTACAAACTAGCTATCAATAAAAGTCATAGTTTGTAAGAACATATTTGAAAAGAAAAATATTATCTTGTTAAATTCTATAAAAATATAGTGAAATTTAACTGTACTTGTCCACTATACTTTTCCCTTGTTCAAGCTTCTTTAGCAATTCAAATTCTTGATCTAGTCTTCCTAAATAGAAGGAAGCCTTTGCCGTTAGGAGCCAACACCAACGATATAGAGGAAAACATTGGAGATTTACAGAGTTATCTTATTTGTTTCTCTGTAAATTGGCTCAGAAGATAAAGCGTTAACTTCAGCATGTCCTACAATTTGCTCACAGAATTTGATTACTTCTTCATATCTTTGAAGTTGTAAAATTGAAGAACAACATTCAAGATACTAAAATATATCTTCAAAACATGTATCTGAGATAATATGAATCCTCTTGCTACTTTCCAATATATATTCTAACAGAAGAGAAGAATGGTCATTATGGTACTAAGGATGTTATTCAAATAATAAACAATTAAATTTAAAATTACAAACCTTTGTCAGTTCATCAGATGTCCTTTTCAGTAAAAGCTCCTTAGCCTGGCTCATGTGACCATCCACTTGCTATGGCACCAAAGAAGTATTTCAGTCTACCAATTTGTGAAGGCAAAGGTAATCGAACAAAAAGCACACACAACTAGCATAACTAAAGCAAACAGAATAATCCAACAAAAAAAATTTTGTTTGTTGAGGATTAGCACATATAGCAACCGTCTAGCAATGTTAATCATCAATTAGTTGTGTAGAAGAAATGATAGCCAAAAAATAGAATACAATTTCTTTCTAGTTCAGATAACATAAAGATGTCAGAGCCCTACTCCAAACTCTCATATTTGATTATTACCTTTACATGGGAAATTACATTATGTGCATGAAAAACTAGAGTTCATGAATTCCTTATGCTTAACCAATGTCAATTGTAATATCAAATTCATATCAGTATTTCAAGTGATGCTCCATTGAGTTCAACTGTAGAAGGTTGCTAACTTGATTGTCTTATATTCTTGACTGATAAAAATCCTAAACACAGAAATAGGAGAGTTAATGCTACAATACAAACACTAATGTGGAGCAAAATTGATATAATTTAATAAGATGTTTAAGTCATCTATAATAAATCTAGAAATTACCTATAATCATATCATTTATACAAGTGACAAGAAGTGCCCAGTTTGAATATGTTTAGAAGACTAAATATGTTATTTGTAAACTGTGTGCTATTCAGTAGGCTTAAGTTGTTTTTTTGAGGGAAAACAAAGCACCAAAACAAGAACAACTCATGTTCACTTATTTTGGTCACCACCACAGATAATAATTCTACATATGTTGCCTCAACCTGATATTATTATGATCTCTCAGCAAATTCAAAGATCATAAAAATAGTTTGTTTGACCATAAAGTGCATATCCATAGTCACTATCGTTTCATCCAAATGAGATTACCAAGTCAATAAGACTGACTTGAAGAGAACATGGACTCAAGAGATTGGAATGGGTGATGATGTTACATAACAATAGAAATTGTACCTTAGTTGCTACAACAACGAGACTTTCACTATGTTCTACTGTAAGCAAATAACTTGCAAAGGTTTTTTTTTTTTAAATGAACCTATACATCTTAATCTAGATCATAACCCCAAAAATCGTGAACAAAGGCACATTTCACAACACCATACCAAAAATCAACTCGTAGTTGTTTGGTAAAAAGTGCAAACAGCTTAGTGGTTTTAAAAAAAATCATTTTTACAAAAGAAACATTTAAGAAACCATGAATCGGCCAAACTTTCACTCGGAAGATGTATATTATCCTCCCAAAACATCAAAAATATCACAAAATCATAGAAACTAGCAAAAAAAAAAAAAAATACTTAAATCGACGTGTTTGAGATCGAACATCTTTCAAGATCCAATTCCCTCGGCACTGCGATAACAGAAGCTGACAATCAATGTTTTTGCCTATTTTAAACTAGTTGTCTCCACTAATCCCTAACTCACAGAATCTATCAAAGAGGGATTATTCAATGTATGATCAGTGGTGTCTTACCAGAAAAGCCTAACCGTGAGTACCCGCGTCTCCACTTAAACCCCTTCGATGCGATCATTTGCTCCAAGGTAATGACAACAAATAAAATGATACCCCAAAATGACCCCCCGCGAGTTTGGAAGAGGCTCACAAGAAGGGGGCGGCGGCTAGGGCTTGAAGAGGAAGACGCTCGAGGGGAGGGGGCAGCTAGGGCACGAAGATGAAGAGGCTTGCGAAGAGGGGGGCGGTGGCCTATGGCTCAAAGAGGAAGACGCTTGTGGGGAGGGGGCGGTGGCCTAGGGCTTGAAGAGGAAGACACTCGCGGGGAAGGGGGGCGACAGCTAGGGCACGAAGATGAAGACGCTTGGTGAGGGGGTGGCTAGGGCACGAAGATGAAGACGCTCGGGGAGGGGGCGGCTAGGGCACGAAGATGAAGATGATCGTGGGCAGGGGGAGGCTAGGGCACGAAGATGAAGATTCTCGTGGGCCGGGGGCGGCTAGGGCACGAAGATGAAGATGCTCATAGGCAGGTGTTACACCTCTGCTCCTTCCGCTAAAATGGCTCGAAGACTCGCAGTGAAGCAGGCAACGGATTTATGGATTGCGCGGATTAAAAAAAGGGTTTTAGCAGCGTGCAGTTGATGTGCTATTAAAAATATTTTCAACAGCTCACAGCGCGCTGTAGATACGTTGTTAAAAATATTTTTGACAGCGCGCAGCGTGCTGTGGATGTTTTATAGCATTAATAGCAGATATAGTGCGTTGTTAAAATTATAAATAGTTTATTTTTTTTATTATTTATAAAAATACTATAGTATTTACAGCGTGCTTTATTTGGCACGCTGTAGATACTATTATTAACGGCACTCTATAAATATACGCTGTTGATGACGTGCTGCGAAAAGTTAAATTTGTTGTAGTGTCAGTTCACCAGCAGCAGACGCTATCAGAAGACGAGCGTCAACTTCTTCTCTCTGAAATAGGGATCGAAGGAAGCGCTCCAGCCTACATCCAGCGTTTCAATCGGGTGGCCATGGACATCCCATCGGTCTCATTCGAGACAACGATGAACGCCTTCACCCAAGGGCTTGTAGAAGGAGAGTTCTTCCGATCGGTCATTAGGAAGCCGTCTAGGGACTTCAACCACCTGCTCAAGAAGGTCAACGAGTACATAAATGTGGAAGAGGCCCAGGTAGCAAGGAAGAAGGAACCACCGGCTGATCCCGCATCGGTACCCGAACATCTTCTAACGAGCAGCCACTAACCGCCCAAGGGGTCGAGAGCGGAGAGAGCACGACCTCACCAAGAGGCTAGGACACATGCCGTACAACATGTGTCCGCCGGTCGACAGAAGGTGCCAACGGATAACGTATGGACGCCAATGTTATGCTCTTTTCACTAGTCGCCGATTTACAACACACACGATTATCGCGGTCTGATGCCGATCATGAGCTGACCAACGCCCAAAGGATACCGCCGCTTATCCCTATCTCCCGATCGACGAGATAAACACCAATCTACCGGGTGGCGAGAGGATGAAAGAAGGGCTCCAGAGCGGCACCATCAACACTAGCAAAGGGATAGCACCGACCCCTCTTGAACCCTGGCTGAGCGAAATAGACCTTCCGCGCAGGAGGAAGAAAACAGAACCAACTCCGTTCGAGGAGAAATAGGAATGATCGCTGATGGGTCGACCGACGGTGATTCCAATAGAGCCCGGAAGTCATACACTCGGTCACTAGAAATACATGCCGTGGGATGCAGTAGGGTAAGGGCCAAAGGGCCTAAAATCAGCTTCAGCCCCAGTGATTTGGAGGGAGTGGAGATCCCTCACGACGACGCGTTGATCATCCGAGCGGTAATTGATAATTATACTATTCATCGAACTTTTGTTGATATAGAAAGTTCGGTGAACATCATCTCCAAGAAGGTGTTCGATCAATTACAAATCGATCGAAATGAGCTGCTGCCCATGACGACCCCTCTCTACGGTTTCACTAGCAATGAAGTACTGTCGCTCGGACAAGCTCGACTAGCTATCTCGCTCGAGGAAGAGCCACTAAGAAGAACTGGGACAATAAACTTCATCGTGGTGGATGCACCGTCGGCCTACAACGCCATCTTGGGCCGACCGGCTCTCAACGAATTTCGGACAGTGGTGTCTACATATTGCCAAAAGATTAAGTTCCTGGTGAACAACCGGGTGGGTGAGGTTAAAGGTGATCAACTGGCCACTCGGTGATGTTACGTCGAGATGGTCAAGTCCGAAGCAAGAAGCGCTCGGAAGAATCCGCGCTTGGAGGTGAACGTTATCACTGAAAGGCCTCCCGTGTTGGTTTGAGGAAAAGGAGATTCAAGTTCACCCAAGCCGAACGGAGGCTCATGGAGCTAGACTTGGTGGATGAGACATGGGATAAAGCTGTCGTTTGGTAGGACCGGATGAGAGGTGCGCGAGTGAATACATGTATTTTTGTATGTCTCCCGAATGTAGGGCAATTATGAATAAAAGCGAGGTACGCCACTATTGGTCTAAGTCTACTTCATCAACGGTTGAATGACGACTTTAAACCCTTGTCTCCACCGACGCCCGAGCGACGACCTTAAACCCTTGTCTCCACTAACGGTCGAGCGACGATCCTAAGCCCTTGTCTCCACCAACAGTCGAGCGGCGACCTTAAATCCTTGTCTCCATCAGCGGCCGAGCGACGACCTTAAACTCGGGTCTTCATCAACGGTCGAGCAGCGACCTTAAACCCTTGTCTCCACCAACAGTCGAGCGGTTACCCTAAACCCTAGTCTTCATTAATCGTTGAGCGACGACGTTAAACCCAAGTCTTCATTAATGGCCGGGCACCTACCTTAAACCCCAGCCTCGAAAACAATTAAGCAAAAATGGCGAATGACCGACTATGAATACACACTTCTCAAAAGCTCCCAAGTATGCTGCATATACCACCCGCTCGGGATTATTCTCCTAACGGGGTTAAAAGCTAAAGACTAGACGAAGAAAAAACTTAGCTGAACGGGCAGGCATTCATTGAAACATCAAAATTTACAAAAGGAGATTACAAGGATGGAGCCCTCGATCTCACTCAAGATAATCCAGGGCATCATCAGGCAGTGACTCAGTCATTTTGTCTCGACTGATGACTTTGCCCGTCAAAGCGGCTTGGATGTAGCTGCCTTCCTTGAGTTGGTTGAACATCCCGTTAATCGCGAGGTCAAAAAGGCGAAGAGCCCAGTTGGAAACTTTATCGTTAAAAGCGTCCGAGTGGATATAGGCTTGCTTCCTGGCCTTAAACCTACTCGACTCGGCTTCTTGGTAAGTCTTCAGGGCCGCTCGGGAAGCCTCCAGCTCATCCTTCGCGATTTTTAGCTCGTCATCTTTGGCAAAGAGTTGGTCCCAGAGGGCAGTTTCTTCAGCCGACCGGCTCTTCCGCTCAGCTACCAGGAAGTCTTCAACCTCCTTTAGTTTCTTGGCAAGAGCCCGGGCCTCTTAGTTCTTCAGGTCCAAATCTTCAATGCCCCGGAGCTTCCTCGCATTGGCCAACTCAATCTTGTTGTTGAAGGTGATGACATGCTTGTTGAGCCGAGCCAGCAGAACATCCTACTCTGCTCCTTTTCCCCTGGTCAGCCTCAAGTAGCTTGGTGCTATTCTCTAGATCGGCTCTCAGTTTGGCCACTTCGAGCAGCTCGGCGGGGAGAGTGGTTGCTCGAAGCCTTCAGCTTCCTCACCTCCTCCTCCAAAAAGGTGAGCCTTTGGCATATGGCCAGGTTCTCTACCCAGTACTGTGGACAAGAAAAAATAAGTGTTGATCGGAGGTAAAGTAAGAAAGTACAATAAAGGGAACACTTACCCTAGACTACATCTGGGTGTGGTTGTCCGCGAGCGCCCCTGGAGGTATCATCGTCGTACGGGCCCGGGCGTTACCCCATATTTTGGCGAGCGACCCTTGAATATGAATTTGATGCTCGGGGACTCGGGACTCGGTGCTAGATTCGCGCCATTCTTCAGTTGGCAGATGGAGGATCGCGGTGATATGGTGCTGGCCACTCGGGGCCGATTGCGCCGAAGTCGCTCGGTCGGACGACCTAGAGGATGACGCTAGACGAATGCTAGATTTCTGGACCTTCGATGGTGGCGGCATGAAGGCCACTGGTAGAGTGGCGAGGGTACCTTGCGGTAGCTCAGATAGCGAGGGCGTCCGATTGGAGGAGGTAGTTGCTGCCGTTCTGGAATGGGAGTGGGGGTCGAAGTCTTGACCCGTTCGGTGGTCCGCACCGTAGAGGTAGCAGAGCATGATGAAGTTTCCGCCAGACGCCGCTTGTGCTTGATCAGCGGCTCTCCCGAGGAAGCCGTTCCGAATGCCACCTTAACTTGAACCGCCTTTAGCTGGGCAGATGGTTGTTGCGAGCCTTCAGCCGCTCCACCACTAGGAGTCCTTCTGATTGTCCCCTCGCCCGCTAGTGCGAGAGTCTCCTCATTCTCACCGAACGGATCTTCTTGATAGCCGACCAGCTGCAGGCCGCAGCTCTCTAGTTCCTTAACAGTGGCCGCATTGATCGCGACATCTGTGAGCTTCTCCTTGCCGGACAGACAAGCTCGCAACATTACTTTAGTTGCAAAATAGGAAGATAAATCAGTTAGAATCAAAGGAAAGGGTGAAGTAGTTTTATACCTAGGCTGGTCGGAAGCCAGGTACGGATCAGGCTTAAGCCAAAGATGTAGAGGACACCCTCTAATAGTAACTTGTGGATGTCATACTTCTGACCAGCCAACATGGAAGTTGCGTTCAGGTAGTCCGATCGGCTCTTGTACCGTTATAGTTTGGGCTGAGGCGCCACTTCGAGCTACTAGTTGGTCGGAAAGTCTGGCCGCTCGGGAAGGCGCAGGAAAAAGAAATATTCTTTCTAGTGCTTGTTGGAGGTCGACATTTTATCAAAGAAGACTAGACCTACTCGGGATTGGAAGAGGAAAGTCCCCGGATGGATTGCTTAGGATAATAAAAATAATGGAAGACTCGGGGAGTAAGAGGGATGCTGTGTAAATGGAATAAAACAATGACGCTGTACAACAGTCGGAAGGAGTTCGGCACAAGTGGAGGAAGAGAAATGTGAAAATATTTACAAATGACTAGAATGAAAGGGTGGATCAGAAACCGCAGACCGACGGTAAATTGATCCCTAAAGAAACAAATGCAGTCAGTCGGTGGAGAATTTGGTTGATCGAAAGGAGAAGGAAGAATAATTTGATGATCAGAAGGAATTTCGAAAACATCTCTCAAGCTCTCAGCATCGCTTCTATCGATCCTGGACTCCATGGATGTGTACCAGAGCCCAGGGATGGAGGCAGACGACAGTGAGGAACTCACCATCGTAAAAACAAAAGTGGAAAGATGTGAAGGTTACTGGAGTGTTGTCGGAACAAAAAGAAACGCCGAAAAGCTCGAAGGCAGAGGCGATTGGAAGGAAGCTTACTAGAAAAAGGTCGTCGGAGAAGCAGGAAAGGAGGAACATAACCGAAGCACAAACAGAGCATCGTCGGAGAATGGAGGAAGCACAGGAGCAGAGGAAGGTCGCCGGAAGCACTTGAGGAAGACGAAGCGTAGAGAGGAAGGCGACGCGATGGGCTTATAAGCCCCGGGGTCGGCCGACCGGAGCCGTCTGAGCTAGGTCACGGAAACCTAGGCCAAGATCTAGTCGTTGAATTTAAATCACCAAATGTCACATCGCTAGTAATTATCTGCCTGTCACATCAGGCGTGCGGTGGCAGAGGGCGAGACACGTGACTCTTTATCATGGGTCGACATTTAATGAAGGCAATTAAAAGGCAGGGGGAGCGCTCAGCCTTAATGCGCAGAGATTTGCACGGTTTCCTAGAAATCTAGGTGACGTAAGCTCAGATTGCGCTCATCCAGAGAGCTTGAGAAAAGATTTCCAAGTGTGGATGCCAGTTGCGCCGATCGGCTTAAGGGAGCAGACCTACGACCGATCGACGATCTTCAACAGACCGACTGGCCAAGGGCGGCCACACAGCAAACCGCCGTG